>CBMN011748805.1:0-13349 GCA_000582825.1 Hordeum pubiflorum
CCCCCCCCCCCCCAAGGGACCCCCAACAAGCTTCCACCAACTATGAGTTGTCCCACAAAGGGGGCCCCATCCATAGACAATATGTTTTTCGCGTGCGTTCTCTTCGGGAAATTCCAGAAGGTGTGAGAATATTGTCACCCTCTAAATAATTCTGGACAAGTTCCTAAACATTTCTGGTATGATGGTTTTACTCTGAAACAATTTTTGGTTTCTATGAAACACTTCCTGTTTTCTCTCCAAAACTTTTTTGTCTTCTTCGAAACATTTCTGGTGACTTTTGCTCTCTCTCCTATCCTAGTACTGAACAAATAGATGACCGTTAAGTGTGTGACCCCGTAGGTTCGGTGAAGTATAGACATGATCGGAACTATTTCCGATAAATGATCAATAACGGAACCATGGACATCCATATTGACCCTTATACCCACACGAACGGATATTCGAGTGAACCTTTAGTTACCGTATGTTGTTCCTATTGCTTTTAGATATGTTACAAAAACCCGAGGTGAGATTTATCGGCATCTCTATGAATCAACAACTTGTTCACTGTGTCAGTTTCCTCGTTACTAGTATTGGTCTCTTTTCAAGTTCCCGCTTTCCGGCGTCCGTGGATCAAATCACGTAGTGCCTGGTCAGACGATATGGATATTGTAACACCGAGAGGTTCCCAAGAATATATCTCCATCGCCAGAGGAACAAATCCCAATCATGAGTTATCTAGTGTTTGTCAGACTTTTCATTGAACCCATAAGCCGCTATAATAGCCACCCTGTTACAAATTATGTTTAACAAACCCCAAAGTTCACCAAGCAAATATGAAGGAACTCGCCACTCACATGTTCTAAGGAATTTTTGCAATCGTTTAACTTTCTCTGTGTTATAAACCATTAGCTTGTGACAAATGTATCTCATAGCATAACAATAATTCGCTCGCTAACATTGTGTCCTCAAAGTTGTCGGCATACTCCTACCCATGATCAGGAAAACAGAACCATNNNNCAACACTTGAGCTAGTCTTAGAGCCTATAATAGGAATCTATTTCACCGTTTATTATACCACACGTGCATATGATTTTTCCTCCGAGCCTAGTGGTCATTGCAGACTTGAGAACCATAATAGTTATAGGAGAGAATATAAACTTTATTACAAACATGGAAATAAATAATAACATTTATTATTGCCTCTAGGGCATATTTCCTGCAAATTCATGTGCTCAAAATTGGTATGGCATGTCACCATGACCTACCCTGACACAAACTAAGAGGAATTCACCATGGTCCACCCCTTATCGCTACCAGTCGACACTGTAAACCGTGCGGGGCCGACCGATGGGCACATGATCAAAAACCGCACGAGTGTGGGTCCAAACACGACCCCCACCTGCATGTGGCCCAAATATATGTATTAAAATGTGGTGTGATGTTTAAGTACCAATGCACAACTTTGATGCGGCGCCTGCCTCACAAACCGGACGGTCCGATAAGAAGGTTTAGGACATAGAGTGTTGGTCCGCCACTTTGAGAGGACCAGAGGGAATCTTGTGAACGCATGGGCTCAAACTTTGTATGGCATGTCACCATGACCTACCCTGACACAAACCAAGAGTAAATCACCATGTCCCACCCCTCGTCTCGCTACTGGTCAACGCCATAGACGACGCGAGCCCGACGGAAGGACGCATCATTGTAAATCGCGTGTGGGAGGGTCGAAACACCACCACACATGCATGTGGACTAAATATATGTATGAAAGTGTGGTGTGATGTTTAAATAACTAATGCACAACTTCTGCATGGCACCTGCCTCACAAATCGAACAGACCGGCAGGAAGGTTCCTGACTTAGATTGCTCGTCCCCCACTTCGAGCCGATGGGAGAGAATCTTGTGAATGCATGTGCTCAACCAAACCAAGAGGAATTCATCAAGGTACACCCCCTCTAGCTCCCGGTCAACGTCGTAAAATCGCACGGGCCCGATAGATGGGCGCATCATCGAAAACCACACAGGGAGGGTCGAAAAATCACCCCTCCCGATTGTTGCCGACATATATATGTACTCCCTATGGTCCGGTGTGTTAGGCTTGATAGGAGTCTTGTCGCATGGACAAGGTGGAATTCTACTGGCATCGAGCGATTGCCCCTTCTAGTTCGTTTCCTCCAATCGATAGCGGTTAGGTTACCTCCAATTAATTTCCCTATTAAGGAGGACAGGCGAACCAACGTCTAGGCCCACAAAAACTTTTTTGTTTATGCATGTGTGGGGGAGAGAAAAAAGTTCGTGCAAGGATGGTGATCATGCATTGGTCAGTTCACATTGCATGCAACGTAGAGTTTTAACAGCATATAATATATAGGAAGTGGGGTGCGTCTAGGAGTTTGTTTTGGAGGAGAGAGAGGACCCGCTCAACTGGTTAATTAGGACAATTAAATGCTTACGGGCCTTATTCCTAAAGGATTTGGGGGCAAATAGAAATTGCTAGTGATCCTAACACACCATACCTGAGGGAGTATGAAAGTGTGTTGTGATGTTTAAACACCCAATGCATAACTTTGATATTGCACCTGCCTCACAAACCATACACTCCAGCTGGAAGGTTCATAAGTCACACTATTCGATCATTGTCAAACTTAGAGGTTTAAATCAAAATAAAAAGGCAACTTCAATCTACAAAGATTGTTGAGTAGATGAAACAGATAGGATCTATGATGTTGTGAAATACATGTGTGAGCGATGGAACGACTATGGGTAAGATCAGTCTCCGTGACCCGAAGAGTTTGTTTAGGATTGTGGAATGATCACGACAAACATTTTAAACATTATACTTTTATATTTGTATACTTTATCTTCATACTTGCTAGATAAAGTATGATACAACTAAAATATCTATGTTTATTGTTTGGTGAAACATGTTATTTGGTTCTTCGGAGTGCTTTTTGAAGTACACACTACCATTGTTTGTTTTGGCTAGATTCCCTCTAAGATGTCATCTTCCACAAGCTTGAAGCTCGGGTGTTCGCTTGCCAGGAGAGTTTCCCAGCTAGTCCATGTGGATTGGTGTCCGACTTTAGTCATTGGTACCCCTGCCCCTAGTTTGTCTTCTGTTGTGGTTAAAATCTGCTAGGGTGCCATATATGGAATTGTTGTAATACTCTAGCTAGAATGGCTTCAAGAAAATTCTTCTATCTGTCTCTATGATATCAGGTATATCAAGGATCATGCGAGTGTCATTCCTGGGTCACCCCATGAGACACATCAATTGTGTGAATTGGTGTGTGACATGTGTTGTGTGTTAAGTTGTGATGTGCTTCTAAAGTGCATTGCGTAGTGGTGGTAAGTTGACCAGATTTAAAAGGGTTGAACAGAACATCAATTATACACAACCAAACAGCTATGATTTGCATTTGCTCACCCTTAAACCACACATGCAGACATCCAAATAGATAGAAAATTGATCGGCGGTACAATGTAGGCGGTAAAACGAGGTGTTGAACATGGCCGAGAGGTTGTTTCTACTTAGTCATGCTAAGTCGGGCCATAGATGCAAATGACCCAAATTGATGCAGCTAACCAAACAGGGCCTAATGGAAATCGGCGAACCGCTCCCAGGTCGTGTTGGCCCATTATGCTCCGCATTGTAAACATAGGCTAGTATTGTTCCGTCGAGGCTATCTCTCGCCTGTACAGATTCCTATTAGAAATCGCCTACGGGGGTGAGAGAATTGGGCCTGCCCATTACCACAGTGTCGCTCGCGTATCACTGTAGTTCGCTTGTTCTGCTCCGATTTTATTCATTTTTTCGTTTCCTTGTATTTTTTTCTAGGTTTTCTCCCGTATTCTTCTTTTTTCTTTTCTCCTTTATTTTTACGCTGATTTTCTATATTTTTTGTTCGTTGTTTTGTTTTGTTTCTTTTATAGTTTCTTTGTATTCTATAGTTTTCTTTGCTTTTCCTTTCGTTTCTTTGTTGGGTTTAATTGGTTTTATTTTTAAAAAATATCTATTTTTTCTCAGCACACAATGTATATTGTTAGCGCACATGTGAAACACTTATTTTATACACTTCAGAGATTTTTCAAATACGCGATGTACATATTTTTAAATACATGTTTGTGAGCACTTCTTTGAACACATGGTAACATTTTCCAGATACACGCTGCATATGTTTAACAAAAATAATGTTTTATAAAACTACACAAACATTTTTCTTACATTGTGTTTTTTTATTCGCACAGACATTTTTTGTTCACACGTGCATATTTCCTTAAAATGTCACGTATGTTTTCGTAATGGAAATAAATACTTTTTAACCAATGGGGACATTCTTTCACATTTTATAATCTATTGTTTCAGTGTCATGAAAGTTATTTTGAATCACTGGATATTTTTAAATGTGACGTACACTTTTTAATGGTACAACACATCTTTTATATTATGAAAATAATTATTTACATCAATTTATCATTTTGTATTTGGCAATAAAATTGTTTAAATTCTTGAACATTTTTTAAAGTGTAATTTAAGTGTTTTTGTGATGGATAATTTTTTTAAAAAAAATGTGAATGTTATTTTTATATTGTAAAAATATTTTTACCTATCATATACATTTTTTAAAAACATGTGGCATTTTTAAATGTCGCAAACATTTTTCGTACACATGATTAACATTTTTCTATACACATTTAATTTTTTTCAAATGCATGAGTAACATTTTCAAAATTTATGTAAACTATTTTACTTCTAATATATATATTTAAAGGTTTTTTAAAATATAAACAATAGTCAAAATAAAACAAAAAACTAAAACCAAAATGTGAACAAAACGCAAAAATTCGTGGGTGACGTCAGCCTGGACACGACGACTTTCTTACTGGACCGGCGCGCCATGACGAGTCTGCGCTAGGAGTCCCTGCGGGCGGCACATAGTCGCGCCCGTGCTATAGGCGGAGTCCGTTGAATCGCTGGTCGACCGATCAAGACACGGCTTTTTCTGGGACAGCAAGATCCGAACAACGGTGTGGAGTCGTTTTACGTGTGGCCGATGCGTCCCATCTCGAAAAAGGGGAGAGGCGGGAAAAGAAGCTGCCGCAAATCATGCATTGCATCCGATCTCGAAAATCGACGGAATAAACTAAAGCTGCCGCAAAGGCGATCGAATTTGTATGTATTCGATCGCGCCCGCGCGAGACCGACGTGCCGTTTTGGACGCGTACGCGCGCCCGCCGCGCACGCACTGCCTTCGTTCGGCCGTTCCACCGCGCACGTACTACCTTGGTTCGTCAACTCCCCCTGCGGTGCAGGCTTCCTTGGCGAGGAGGAATCAGGAGCGCGCTGTGGGGCGACGATTCGACACGCCTCGTGTACTCGTATATAACGGACCGCCCATCATTCCATGGGTGGCACGCCGGGCTCCGGCCAGTAGCGCCGCGCACCGTATGCCGGCCGTGTGCCAACCCAGACGCCGCCGTGCCCGTGGGCGACGACGTACGGCCACTGCATGCCCGCTCTGCTCTGCTCTGCTCTGCTCGGAGCTCATCCTCAGGTAACGTGCCTGTGCGTGACCTTTCTATTTATCCCTCATGATGATGCTCCTGCCTGCATATATGCGCTGCGTCCGCGCGTGCATGGATGAGACTGAATCTCAAGTAGTATATCTTTGTAATGTTCTTGTGCAACGCTACACTCCCTAAAAACAAAAGGGATAAGAAGTGACAAACACAGACGAATAGGATCCACCGAAGCCCAATACAAGCCCATGTTATGTACTCCTATATGTAACTTGAACAATATAACACAACACCAACATTATTGTACAAAAACAACCGCCTTAGAGGGTATCTACACTAGTAATGTCCATTTCTATCATCGAAATGTACTTACCATTGTAGATACTCCCTAAGACTTTAAATGTGCTTGGTTGTCGTGCCTACTTGTAGCATCTAACCTTATTGTATGTGTAACTATAAGTGGTGACTATATATAGCATGGCAACATCATATAGTCAGCAATTGACTATACTATTAACCATGCTCTAACCCTCATCAGCCTATGCATCAATTGACGGCGTTGTTATGTCCACTCTTTTTTCGACATATTTGTTACTGTTTTCACATAGACCTAACAACTGTCACATCATTTTGAATAGTCGATGTAGACAAAGTTGAGATCATGACAAAGTTGCACCTTTTTGGCAAACTACAAAGTGATACCTGGCAAGTGGATGGACGACTTAAACAAGGTATCAGGGGCTTTTGTATATCAACCATACATAATTCTTTTTAAAGATACTCCCTCCAATCTTACTCATAAGATGTTTTAGATATTTTGATGTGGACCAAATACGGACCAAAATGGATGAGATATACACTAAAACATGTCTACATACATGTGAATTAGAAAAAAGCTAAAATATCTTATGTTTAGGAACAGAGGGAGTATTTATTAGTTTGTTCTTTAAGAAAAAAACTATATAACAACTCTTGTGCACATGTATCATAAAAGTATTATGCATATTCTTAACACTACATTCTTAAGACCCTGCAAATTTCCACATATATTTGAAATGCATATTCACAGATTCAATCTTTTTGGCTTTTAACCAACATGATCATCTTATGTTATGCTATGTCATGTCCATTTGGAATTTAATAAAAATAGATTACATTTTCTTATCCTAGAATGCATTTCACATTATCTGAAACAAAAACAATCATTTCCAGAAGAGGGAAATGCATCCATTCTATGTATCACTTTGTTGCAACGGGGGGAATGCATTTCTGAACCTCGTCATGAGTGCTTCCATTCTTTTGTCTTAACATAAGTACATGTGGAAAATCACCTAAACGTTCCCAGATGGAGCGGCATTCCCTATAATGCATTATCTCTTATAGATTTTGCCAAATAATATGTATTGTATTTCAATTATTATTATGCACAAGTATAATAAGAAAAGTGTTTGTGTGTTTTGCAAAAATGTGTTCATGTGTTTTTAAAATAGAAGTTTATGACTTCAAAATAAAATGTTGAGTTACTTCAAAGTATATTCAGGTATTTCCAAAATAAATAGGCAATTCCTTTGCATACAAATAAATGTAGAAAACTTTTAGAAAAACTCACTTATTTAAAATAATTATGTATGTGTTAGCAAAAAAAACAGAAAGCAAAAGTTCAGAATGAAAACTAAAAAGAGATCAATACAAGACCAGAAGCTAAAAAAATTAAAAAAGGAAACCCAAATTATGGTCCAGCCGGTGGTTGGTCCTTATACTGGCCCTTAAACGAAATCGCACAAGGTTGGAAGATCATATCCAACATTCAGTGCATGAAATAGCTCTCAAGGTTACCTATCTGGGCCATACCAATATGTACACCATTTTTTATTTTTTATTTATTTTTTTACAAATATGGTTGTGTATTTAAAAATATATAATGGAAAAAAAATATTCATCTCAAGCTAGAAAAATACTCATGGATTTATAAAAATACGTTCACATGTTAAATAAGAGTGCGTGTGGTCAGGAATATTTTTTGTATTTTAATATTATTATTTAAAAAACTAGTCATGCACTATGGAAACAATATCCATGCATACTAAACAACAAATGTAAGAAAAACCGATAAACTACAGAGAATAAAATGGAGGCAAACATCAAGGAAACTAAAAAGGAAAAGGAAAATAGATATATTAAAAATAGGTTAGACACATGAGGTTGATGGTGCACCTATGAAACTACGAAACCAGCGTATAGTAGGAAATACATGGTTCCCTTTTTGTTTCTCAGTAGATCGATTTGTCAAGGAAATAGAGCCGATCGCATTGGGCCAACTCGTATTGCCAGATTTTTTTCTGGCTCTTTTTTCTTTCTCACTTTTCATTTTGAGTTAGTTTCTTTGTTTTTCCTTTAGTTTTTAGGTTTTATTCCCTGTTTTCTTTGTTCTTGCATTTTTATTTTTATTTTTACTTTATTTTGTTTCTGTTTTAAAATAAATTAAATTTATCTAAATTACATTTTCGCTGACCAAGTGAGCTAGGGCCTAGGGGGACTCAAGAAATAGGAATTTCCAATTGCATGATCGTTGTGTGGGATAGTCCCTATCCTGTAAAAAATGCGCAATGTGATTGTCATGGGATGACCCAACTAGGAGGATCAGGACCAGTAACTACTTTGATATTTGGAATGTTCCATCCCTTTTCTCTAATTTCTCTCCTGTTGTACCAGTTTATTTCGTTCTTTATTTTATAATAATTACTTTTCTGCGGGTTTTAAAATCTTATTTTCGTTTTTCCTTCTATTTTTACTTTGTTTTTCATTTTTAAACATTTTTTTAATTTGTTAATGTTTTTAAAATACATTTTGTTAAAAACAATAGTGAAGATATTTATAGATTGTTAATATAGTTTAAATTCGTGGTTTGTTTTCAAATTTGTGAAAATATCAAATCCATGAATGTTTTAAACATTAACGTATATGTTTATAAATTTGTGAATTTTCTAAAAAGTTGTACCTTTTTCCACATTTGCTAAAATCAAATGCATGGACAGTTTTAAGTTCATAATAATACTTTTAATATGAACATTTTTCATGTGTGGGAACTTCTTTTAAATATCACTATTACATTTAAATTCATGGTCATTTACAAATCCATGGACATTTTTGTTAAATCCTCCTGTATTTTCTAGTAGGCTGTGCACGACAAAGTTGTAGAAGAAATAAAAATAAGTAAAAAAATTTGTTTATTTCTTCTAAAACATTTAAGTTATTTTAAATAAATTTATTAATGTATTTTTAAATATATGCCATAATAATAACAATAATCATATACTAGGAAAACTATTCGTCTGAAGTTAGAAAAATACTCATGGATTTAGGACAAAGAGTCCATAAATTAAAGATTAGTTCAAGTAGTTAGGTAAAATGTTCATGCTTAGAAACGTGTTCCTGTGTTTAAAAGGAATTAAATATAAACGAACTATGGAAAAACATTCACACAGTATTGAATATATGGTCATGCATTTTATGTAAGATGTTTGTGTATTTGCCCCCGCATCCACGCCAACCCCGCACGAAATAAGAAAACAAATAAATAAAGTAAAAAAATGAACAAAAAAGTTAAAAAATAAGTATAACATAACCAATAAACAAATAAAAAATGAAGATAAACAATTTGGGAAATACAAATGAAAAGGAAAATGATAAATAAAAAATGCTCGATGCAGGAGGTTGAGATAGCGAAGAAATTATAAAACCGAAGTATATTAGTAAATATATCATTTCATATTCGATACAAACTAAGTCGATATATCAAGTAACACACACAAAAAGCACGACCGCACTTTGCTCACCCATGATGCCAGTTGTTTTATCCCTTTTGACTTCTAAATTTGCCTGTTTGTTTAATTATGTGTTTTTCTTTATGATTTATCCTCTGTTTACCTATTTGTGTTTATTTTTTTTAATTACCTATCCTTTTCATTTTTGTGTCTTTCTATTTTTTCATTATTCAATTTCTCTTTTAAATGATGTTTACTATTTTAGATAAATGCTTGACTATTTAATGAATGAATGAATGATTTCAAACTGCATGAATATATTTGGAAAGGTGTGAAGACTTTTGGAATGACATGGGTTTTTTCAGAAATGAATGAAAAATAATAATTACATAATAAAAATTTTGTAGAAGGGTTGAATATTTTACAAAATGACGTTATTTTAAAAAAAAACACATGACCACTTAGTTTAATTATATGAATATTGATTTCAAATAATTCCAATATCTTATGCAATATTTTCTTGATATTTAAAAACGTTTGATTATTTTTAAGAACATTTTTTGATCATAAATTGTTCTAATATGAAAATAAATGAATATACATAAATTATAAATGAGACATTTTTGGCACTACATGTGTAGCCGGCTTAACAATGAGCTCGCCCAGTACTCTCCTCTTATTGACCAAATGTGCTAGGGGGATAAGATAGAGTTGGAGGAGCAACTTGGTTTTGGTTTTGAGAAGGTTCTGTCTGTTATTGTCTCATTCTCTTTCTTTCTTCAATGTATTTCCTGCTTACTTTCGTGATTTATTTCGTGCTTTACTTCATTTTCATGTTTTTTGTTTTTTGTTACTTGTTTTTTGTTCTGTTTTTCTTTTTCCTATTTTTTTTGTTTTCTATAATTTTCCACAATTTTAAATAATGATCATTTTTAAAAGACCTCGGTACTTTTCAAAACTCATAAACATTTTCTTAAAATCTTGGAAAGATTTGTCTTTCTTGAATTATAATAAACTTGTGAACATTTCAAATTATGAAATTTTCTAAATTAATGATTTTTTCCATATTAGCAACATTCCTTATATTCTAGAGCCTTTTTGAAATTATCACAATTCTTTGAGTTCATAGATATATTTTAATCCAATAACACTTTGTCAACTATCGAATAATTTTAAATACTCATAGTTTCAAAAAAAAAATAGCCATTTTTTCGCATGCTAAGGGATGGTGGTTATTTGTACCGACCCAAAATATATAGCCTTTTTCTATTCAAGTGGAAGCAACACGAAACTGAACGAGACCTCAAGCCAAGTTCAGCGTGCGAGTGAGCAACTGTGCTATTCGGCCGAGCCCACATAGTCCTATGCATGCGTTTTTCGGTATATTCAGCTGAAGCAATAGGTGCTTCGTAGGGAAGGTATATTCTTCAAAGTTGCAGTTTTTAAAAAAAAATTAGTTTTCAGAAAATATCTATAAATTTCTTTGTTTTTTTTTCAAAATCATGAATAAAAGCTAAAAAAACAATCTATTTTCTCTTTGCTGTCAACAGCCTCGACACACTTTCATCATTTTTTTCTTTTTTTCCTTTTTCTTATACTCCTAAATTGTTTCACAAATACAGATATATCTACTGGTGGACGCAAAATTAGTTCAGAACTTTGTTTGCACATGTTTTTACAAATTATTCATGACATCTGGGTTTTTTTTCTAACCGTTAAAAAATGTAGACACATTTAAACACATTCCTAAAAAGTTAAAAGGGGGACCATTTGTAAAAAAATGTTTTACATTTCAAGAAAAATATTATGGACATTTAAAAAATATTTACACGTTAAACCTTGCTCAGAATATTTTATAAAAATGTTCATAAAATTTAAAGTTTTCTTCAAGCATATACAAAGATGTTTATAACATATAAAATCGTCCGTGTCATTCGAAAAAATGCCTATAAACAGTTACGAAATCTTTCAATTTTTCTTTACAAAAACCTTAGTCAATATTTTGAAAATATTCAGCGCGTGTTTACAAATGTTCTCTATGTATTAAGAAATTATTTGATGTGCATATTCCAAATGTGCAACACGCATTTTAATAAATATTTCAAATGAATATGGAAAATGTTCGCATGCATCTAAAAATGTTAACCTCTATATAAAAAATGTTCAAGGTATACTAAAAAAAAGGTCAACTTGTATTTTACAGAAATGAAAACAGAAAAAGAAAAGAAATAAAAAAGCAAACCGATGAAACCCGATAAATAAAACACATAAAAACCCCCTCTCAGATGCTTGCCAAACCCGGATGGAAGGTTCTTAAAACCAATTAAAAAAATCCTAAATCTAGGGGTTCCATTTTTGAGACAATCCTAAATGTAGGTTTTTTTTTTGAAATCTTAAATTTAAGTAGAACCTTACTAAAACCACTCGCACACCGGTTGTTGGGCCATCACACCCTACTTAACGTGCAGGTGAGAGTTTCTAAGGCCTCACAATAAGCGAGATCTAGACTTGTGCTATTTGACCCAACAAAGAGCGAGATAGGGAGTCCACAGCCAAATTTCTTTATCACGTTTTTATTTCGTTTTTTCATTTTTTACCTTTGTTTCGACTTACAAATATTATAAATAAATAAATATAATTATTTTAACATAAAACATTTGGAAAAATGTTAACCGAGCATTGAAAATTGTTAAATGTGTACAAAGAAAGAGTTTCTCATGTATACCAAAACTGTACAATGTGTGTGAAAAAGTTGATCATCTATTGACAAAATGTTAACTAAGGAGTTTAAAAAAGGTTAACCAACGATTTGGAATTTTTTAATCAAGAATTTGAAAGAATTTAAATCTGTATGGATAAATGTTAACCATGTATTCAAAGAAGTTAAACTTGTATTTAAGAAATATTAATCAAACATTTGAAAAATTTAAATGTGTATAAAAAGGTGAATCTTGTATTTAAAAATGTTAAACATGTATTTGAAAAATGCTCTAGATATATACCAAAAAATAGTATTGAAAATCAGTGAAAACTAAGAGAAAATACAAAACACGATGAAAAACAAGAATTAAAGAAACAAAATCGAAGAAAAGAAGAAACAAAATGAATAAAATAAAAAAGCCATTGAAAACCAAGAAATAAACAAAGAAAAGGAAATAAAAACAAAGAAAAAGGAAAACAAATAATAACTGAAAAAACTAGAAAACAAAGAAAACCCGAAAATTCCAATGAAAAAATGGCTCTTGTCCCTTAAGTTGGCTGCACCCTACTATTTTACCAAGAATCCGACTGTAACTCGATAGCTAGCAACACTACCACAACATCCAGGAGACCAGGGATCAATCCCTGGGTGATCGCATTATCTTTTCTTTTCCTTTTAAGTGTGCGTTAATGGGCAGGTCTGATATTGTAGACACTTTATGCGAGACCTTCTTCCGGTCTCGCTCTAAGCGAGATATAGTTCTTGCGAGTAAATATTGTCAAAGAGAAAAATATGATTGTTGTTATAGGCTGGTGCCCGGCCTGCCCAAATTTGTTAGTCATTCCACTATTTGGGCCATTTGGCAGGCCGACCACACCTCGGCGTAACTCACGTCGGTTTTGGCCCGTCAGCCCGCGACGGTGACGATGAGAAGTTTCCCACGGCTATGAAACATGCGCCACTAAAATATAACTAAAAAACGGCTATGGAACATGCTGGCGGAGGCCCATTACTGAAACATGTCTAGGTGCGTCTCCTCACGGCTATGAAACATGTTGATCGATGCGAAGGCGGTCGAAGACCACACACAGAGACTTTTAAAGATGCCGCCGCGAGCGAGCCCGGACTAAGCAACATCCTTGAGCCGCGCACCACACTAGCTTGTTCATAAATAAATAAATAGTTGTACCGATGTACGTGACCGCATGCATGTGATGAACATACGCTAATCCCGTAAGAAAGGAAGAATAACAACGACGCTTGTTGCTATTAGAGTATAGGTCGGTTACGGATAGTATGGCCGGCCGGTTTTGGATTGTATCTCTATTAGTCTTGGAGCTCAAGTCTTGTAATCTATATAAACAGCCCTTTGAGGCCTCAAT
>CBMN011748838.1:0-11532 GCA_000582825.1 Hordeum pubiflorum
TCCCCTACAAATGTATGGACTTGTAAAAACCATACATATACACTGGTGCGGTAAATTGATCGATCGATGAGGCCAGGTCTGCTCCCCTTGGTTACTCTTCCTCATCAAACATGTCCTCAAGGCCATTCCTATTTCCCAATGTAAACCAGTATGGTCTTGATAAGCCGTTTAACGGGGATGATTTTGATAGAACATTCAATTCCGCTGTGAACTATAACATCGGTAAGTACCTTCTTACAGCTCTTTGTCCTTGTAGCATGATGCATAACTCTTGCGATCGATGATGCAGCTCTTTCGTTCCTAACTACTGGAGCAACCTTTGTGATCATCTACCTCGTCTACAAATGCCTCAAGGATCAAGGCCTCCCGTACATCAATGTCAGGAACACCAACCATGGCATGGCAGAGCTGACGCCCTTGTTGCCAGACTCCTTCATCCGGAACACTACCATCGACAAGTTCCTCAACGAGGTCGCCCACGAGAAGCCCATCCAGTTCACGTCTCAGCAGCTCGAGGGCTACACGCACCATAGGTCCGCCCAGCTCGGTGCTGGAGGCTTCGGTGCCGTCTACAAGGGCATGCTCCCAAACGGCCTCGACATCGCTGTCAAGGTGCTGCATGAGCACATGGACGAGGAAATAACGGAGCAGCAGTTCATGTCGGAGGTGCGCACGCTCTGGAGAAGCAACCACGGCAACCTCATCAGGCTGCTGGGCTACTGCTTCGACAGCAACGGCGGCGGCATGCGCGCGCTGGTGTACGAGTACATGGCCAACAACTCGCTCGACAAGTACCTTTTCGACAGGAAGCGCACGGTAGGTTCCGAGGCGCTGCTCGACATAGCCATTGGCGTCGCGCGAGGCCTTCGGTATCTCCATGAAGAGTGCCAGAAGAAGATCATCCACTACGATGTCAAGGCGAGCAACGTCCTCCTGGACGACCGGCTAACCCCGAAGCTCACCGACTTCGGGATCGCGCAGCTACTCAGCCGCGCGGATGGGCACATCCTCCAGCAGGGGCCGTGTGGCACCCCCGGGTACATGGCTCCCGAGGTGATAAGAACACCAGGGCTGGTCACCGAGAAGTGCGATGTATACAGCTTTGGCCTGCTCCTGTTCGAGGTCGTCGGCCGGAGGAAGAACATGGACAACAGCGCGCCAGAGAGCCACAGCCAAACCCAGACGTGGCTGCCATCTCTGGCATGGACCATGTACGAACAAGGCAAGCTGTTGGACCTCATAAAAGATTGCCATCCTCATTCCATGGTTGAGGTAGATGAGCAGTGGACGGAGACGGCGGAGAGGATGTGCAAGGTGGCGTTCTCGTGTGTGCAGAAGGAGCCGAATGAGCGGCCGACGATGAGCGAGGTGGTGTGTATGCTGGAAGGGCATTTGGAAGCTCCTGCCCCGTTGTATCCCTTCGGCTGGATGCAGTACCATGCAGGTTAGTCATCGTGACGGCCAGCTTCTACAAGCGAGGTGATCATCGGCATAGAAAATAAAAAATTAGGAGTAAAATGCATGGGAGGTTCATGAACTTGCCTAGTTATGAACCATAAAATATTATATTTCTTAACCACTTATGTTTTGTTTTGCATTGGAGCATGACAGGTCCATACACTACGGTGAAATGTTTCTTCAGGCCCTCGATCTTCTTTATTCTTTATAAATAGATGAGTGAAATGCATCAGTTCTTAAACTTTCCTCAGGGTAACAGTTAGGTCCAACAACTTTCAAAATATATATCCCGATCTATAAACTTTCCTCGGTATAACAACAGGTAGGTCCAACAACTTTCAAATGCACGTCTAGATTCACAAACAATTCTCTCTGCTAAGTCGCCATCCAAACTAAGTCAGATAGTCTAATTTCACCTACATGGACATACCACCATGGCGTTTGGCATACCCATGGGCTCTGGCCTCGAGGCCGGCATCAAGCTCGAGCTGCTACTCTCCATGAGCCCGCCCTCCTCTGCTGCTGCGCACCACCGCCGGAGTCACACCCTCCACCTCGCTACCAAAAGTCGCGGCCAAACATTTGCACCCGGTACAAAAAATGATAATAGGTACCGGCTACAATCAGAAACCGGTATTAATTATGAAATTCTGTACCCGTTGATGTTACAAGCCAGTACTATACTAGCTCCTTTATTTAAGGTGCACCGCCCCGTCTGCCGACCGTGTACCTTTTGCATCTCCTCCGATCCACTCCTTCTTCCTCCGGCCTCCTCACTCTCTCCATACACTGTGGCTTAGATCTAAAACGACCTACATTTGAGGTGAGGATGGCGGGGAGGGGCAGCGGCGGCTACGACGAAGAGAGAATGCGGCACGCCTTCGTCCTCGCGGCGCTGTGCAAGAAGCCGCAGTGCGTTGCCTTGGAGCGGCAACGCCGGGCTCACGAGGCGGCTCTGGCGGCGGCCCGGGCGCGGTCTGCGACGCTGACTCCGCCTCCACCACCGTCCTCGCCGCCTCCTTCGCCTCCATCCTTGCCGCCGCCTCCTACGCCTGCTCCTCCGTCCTCGCCACCGCCGTCATCGCTGACTCCTCCGCCTCCTCCATCCTCGCCGGGGGCTCATGCGGGCTCCGTGGAGGAGGCCTTCTTCGTCCACGACGACGACGGCTCCCCTGTGCCTCCTGCCGTGGCCTCGTCAGTCGCGCCTCCCGTGGTGGCCTCCCCCGCGCCGGCGTCGACTCTGCCCTTCCCATGCCTCGTGCACACTGGCATTGCGCCCCTGCCACCGGAGGTGCTGGCGGAGTTCCAGAAAGACCTCCGGCGCTGGGCGGCGGCCCACATTGCCCGCGGGTTCGAGCTGGCAGCCCTCGCGGACCGTGTCGACAACGCCGCCGCCGCCGACGGCGGGTCATCATCTGTGGAGGGGCAGGAGCCGACGTCCTCCTCCGACGGCGCCGCCCCCGCTTAGTTTAAATTTGTATGTATATATATATATTTAGTTCTAGCATGCAGTAGCTAAAAGCTATCTATCTAGGTTTGTATTAGCAGTATGTTTGTGATCTGTGTATATGGTGGTAGAGAAGAAGTACGTAGAATTAGCTAACTTTTGCAAATGTTGCCTGCAGCTATATGCCGATGCAAATATATGGTGATGACCGAGTTTTTGCTGCAATGAATGAGCTTTTGGTATTGTATGAAATATGTAATGCAGATTTCTATAATTTGAAATTTCGAATGGGAGTGGGGACTGGGATGGAGCGAAAATTTTGGCACACAATGTAATATATCGCCGGTTCGTGGCTAACCACGGCACTGAATAGATTGTGTTTAGCACCGGGTGGAGCCACCAACCGGCGCTAGGTCAGGGTCGAGGCAGCAGCAGGCGCAGGGAGATCAGTACCGGGCCGTAGCAATGCCGGGGCGGAAGTCGTAGTTGACTGAACTGACGAAATCCCTCTCAAATCTGATGCTAAACTGAATCAATCATCAAGCCAACTGACCAGATGGAAGTGCTACAAGTATATAATAAACTCACCAAGATTGACACTAATTAGGGGTGTATATCGAGCTAGCTTGGCTCGTTATGGCTCGGCTAATTATACTAACGAGCTGAAAGTCTGGCTCGGCTCGGCCCGTTAGTTAGCTCGTTAGGCCCGCGAGCCAATGCAATAAAAATACAAATATCAGAGTATATAATGTATATAATATTAAAAACGAAAAAGTCTATATAACCCCCTAATATTTGTGTGGTAGTCTACTTTACCCTCTAACCTTTAAAACCGGATATTGTACACCCTGAGCTTGTTCAGTTAAATAGGAGGGGAAAATCCAAGGAGATTGGGTGGTATTAAATCCCCGCCTATTCAAATTTGACTAGCAAAGGATTAAATCCTCTCCAAAACCGGGCAAACCGAACAAGGCCTGAACAATCTAAAACCAGGCAATGAATCCCTTGAGGTGGTTTTGCACACTGGTTTCGATGATGTGGCGGTCCAAGTTGGCACATCTGGACAGTGTGGTGCCTGGGCCCGCTTGTAAGAGAGGAAACAGAGCAGGACTATTGCTCACCGCTGTTCGATGCTGCCGCAGGACAAGAAGGACCGTCAGCCTGCCTGCTGTCGTGCTTGCCGCGGCCTCCCTGCACCCGGACTCTGCACTGCGGCCCTTGCCCAGGTCGTCTCCATGGCGAGGCTCTACTCTGCCTCCAGAGTTCCAGATCTGGTCACCGAGCACACGCTCGCCGGAGTTCACGGTCAGCTGCAAGTTAAACCCCTCCGTTGCATTTGAGTCGCATCAACTGATTTGGACGAGCTGGGTTCTCCATTTACCATGAGCATACTATTCTGTGTGACCATCTCCTACTCGACGTCATTCTTCCTCGGCATCGCTGAGACAGAGCAGGTGTCCACTTCCTGTCTTCCTCCCGCATGACGTGCCGGAGCTCCTCGACCTCGTCAAATGCCCGTCGTTTGTTCGATGCTTCTAGCAGAAGAACAATGGCCCACTTAAAATATCACCAACAGTTCTCGCAATTCACTTTGATGAGGACACCATCAACCACCACTGTCCATTCTTCTGCTCCCAGTCCCTTTCACACACCACAGCTTCACTTGATTCGAGGGCTCGAGGCAATGAGGCATGCAAGCTGCTCTAGCTAAGACACCGTTCGAGCAACAGCATACAGGCTTCTCCACCTTGCTGTCCTGAATTATCTCTCCGTTTTGACTCATCGTCCATGGATTCTATCTAACAGCTTCGGCGCAGGAGGGATAGCGGGCAAGGAAAGCGAGGAGACAAGGAAGGTGGAGAGGCGTGCAGGAGCAGGTGAGCAGGAGGGCCAAGAGGCACACGGGGGCTGCGGAGAGAGTGGCGATGCAGAGGCAAGGTCGAGAATGCCTGCCAGGGACCACGCCGTCTAACGTGCGCGCATGGCAGCAGAGGACTAGAGGAGGAGAGGAGGAAGCCAAAGCACTTGAGACGCTCACGCGCGGTGGAGTCCCTCGAATCCCTCGAATCGAGATCGGAGATCGGGTGGCGGCGGCGGCGATTGAGGAAGAGGACGAGGTCGCCAGGCGGCATGGTTTAGGGAATAAAGCAACCTGTCAGTGGGTCACAGTGCCACAGTGTCCATCTTATGCCAGGCTGGCTGTCCACATACTCAAAACTGCCTCCAAAAACTGCCCAAGGGGTAAAATAACCGGTTTTCAAAACTTTAAGATATTTAAAATCCGGTTTTAAAGGTAGAGGTGTGATGTAGACACCAATGCAAACATCAAGGGGTTATATAGACTTTTTCCTATTAAAAGTGTTACCACTAAATCCCCAAAATACATTAATTAAATCATTTTGGCCACATCTATGTTGTAGTTTCAATTTCTAATATTGATTCAAACAAGTAAATATTAAATGTTACTATGCCATCTACGCTTATAATTAGGGCAGATTACCAGAGGTGTTGGTGACTTGGGAGAGAGTACGCCGCTGATTAGTTTCAAGGAATGAGGTGGTAGTATGGTGATCGAGTGGGCGCATGAACAAGGAGTGTCGACAATCACCATAAGATCTTATGAGAATATGAGATGAATAACAAAGTGAGGGGTTAAATTCTCATGAATGTGACCTAGAATTTCAAGTAACCATAATTTGTGCTTACTAAGCTTGTGATTTAAGGCCAATCGAATTACATCACCTGATGGGTGTTATTATTCTCTATAAGGCAGTAACCTAAGTATGTGGCTCGTTTCGCTCACGAGCCACCTCGTTAAGGAAATGAGCTAAAATGCTGGCTCGGCTCCTTACAAATTCCAAACGAGCCGAGTCGAGCGAGTTATCAAGCCACGAGTTTTCGTCCATCCCTAGGGCCAATCCAACCACGTTTGAGCCTCCGATCGTAAACTTAACGATGATTGCTTCACAACTATCAAATCTAGACAGACTCCATCTCTCTCACATTGCATTGTGTGTTGCTCTCACTCAAGCTGGTTGCTCTCTCTCTCTCTTCCTTCCATACGAAGCTAGGGTTGTCCTCTTTATATGCTCCACAAGAGGCAATTTCAACCATTGAATCAATCGAAATCAATACCTCACAATAACATGGTTCTGTGAACTTCATGGGCTGCTTTATTGGGCTCTAAGCCCAACACAAGCATCTGAAACAAATCTCAAGCTCCGACCACCATGAACTCACAAGCACCAACAAACCACCGATAAAGACAGAACAATCAAATAGATACAGGGGTTTAAGTCCATAAAATTGACCACACATTTGTAAGGGTCTTTGCAAATTCATGCCATGCCGTTGCTAACGTGTCGAGAAGCGTATTTTGACCGCAGATACACATGCCCCAAAATGCTCATTTTGTTCAAATTATGTCTTGCAATTTCTTGGACTAAAATGGTGAAAAACAACAAATTGTTGTAGGATGGGTGCAATTTCCTTCACCAGTTTTTATTAGATGTTCTGACAAATAAGCTAATGCAAATTTGAACTAACGTTTCCTTTCGTTTCGGGGAAAAAATTTCCTTTCGATTTTGCGGTCGATTTCGAGTGCCGCGAACACCAGAGCAAAGCATTTGTGAATGAATCAGTGATCACTCGGGTCGGGAACTCGGGATCCACTTCCCGTTTCTCCAACAAGAGACCCCAACACGCACGGCGGCGGCGCGCGAGCCTCCGGCCATCCCCCGCGCCGCTCCCTGATGCCTCCTCCGCCGCGCCGGCCCCTCGCGGGCCACCCTAACGCCACGCCCGCCACCTCAGAGTCGGGCATGGTCAAGATCCTCGCCGACATCCTCCACCACACCGCGCCGTCCACCTGGCCGTCCTCCCTCGCCGCGCCGCTGCTCCGCCAACGCCTCGACCCGGCGCACGTCTCTTCCCTCCTCGCCCTCCCGGCCTCGCTCCGCCGGCCCGACCTCTCCCGCCGGTTCCTCCTCCTCCTGCCTCCCCACCTCGTCTCCCCGGTCTCCCTCTCCCTGCTCGCCCTCCTTCCTCTCCTCGTCGCCATCCCCCTCGTCCGCTGCATCCTCCCCGCACGCCGCCTCCCTGCTCCTCAACCTCGCGTCATCCACCCCGTCCGCGTCCTCCTCATTTTCGTCACTCACACAAGCTACCTCACTCGCCACATTCCGAACTGGCGCCGCCACCGCCGCCGCCACGCTTCTCGCCTCCTCATACCTCAGGCTCCGCCGCGCCCGCGACGCCGCCGCCGTTCTGCGCCTATCCCTCTCGTCTGGCATTGCGATGAAGCAATACACAGCTTCGCAGATATTGTTCGCTCTCATCAAGATCCTCCAGTTTGCTCTTGCCCGCGACCTGTTTGATGAAATGCTTCATCACAGTGTTCCCATGGACGAGTATCTGTACACAGCTGGAATTCGGGCCTATTGCGAGACAAGGAATTTGGATGGCGCAAGGGGACTGTTGGCAAGGATGGAAGGCAAGGGTGCCAAGGGCAGCGCTGTGCCGTACAATGTGTTGATGTATGGTCTCTGCAGAAACAATTGTGTTCTTGAAGCAGTGGAGGTTAAGAATGGCATGGTGGAGAGAGGAGTTATGGCTGATGAAGTTACGTACCGGACTCTAGTTTATGGATTTTGTCGGACAGAGGAACTTGAAATGGCATTGGAAATGACTGATGACATGCTTAGGCTGGGGTTTGTGCCGTCAGAGGCCAGTTGCTCGTTTATGGTTGATGGGCTACGGAAGAGAGGGCGTGTCGAGGAGGCGTTCAGGTTAGCTTGCCGCTTGGGTGAGTTGGGCATGGTACCAAACCTGTTTGCGTGTAATGCATTGATTGATAAGCTTTGCAAGGACAGAAGATTCAGTGATGCAGAAAGGCTCTTCACAGGGATGGCAAACAGAGGTCTAGAGCCAAATGAGGTGACCTATGCTATATTGATACATTCCCTGTGCAAGAGGGGAATGATGGATGACGCACTTTGCATGTTTGATAGGATGAGAGAGAAGGAAATCCGAGTGACAGTTTATCCATACAACTCTTTAATTGATGATTTTGAGCGGGCAAGAGGGTTTCTGAACGAGATGGTTGGGAAAGGGCTGATGCCAAGTGCAGCGTCATATTCACCCCTTATAGCTGGTTTATGTCGGAAAGGGGATCTGACCAGTGCAGTGGAGCTCCACAGGGAGATGGGCAAGAATGGTGTTTCAGGAAATGTTTACACGTTTACCACACTTATTGATGGTTTCTGCAAGGACAGAAATATGGACGAAGCTGCTAGGCTGTTTGAGAAGATGATTGACATCTCCATATTACCAAATCAAGTGACTTTTAATGTCATGATAGAAGGATATTGCCGTGTAGGCAATCTTGGGAAGGCATTCCAATTATATGATCAGATGGTCGATAGGGGGCTAACACCTGACAATTACACTTACAGGTCATTGATAAGTGTGCTTTGTTTGACGCTAGGTGCCTTCAAAGCAAAGGAATTTGCTGATGATCTAGAACACAAGCGTGCTGTGCTAAATAGTTTTAGCCTCACGGCACTTATGTATGGATTCTGCAAAGAAGGAAGGTTAGCTGAAACATATCATGTTTGGAATGAGATGGAAGCGCGGGGGGTCAAGCTTGATCTTATCTGTTTTACCGTAATTGTATATGCAGCTCTGAAACAGCATGACAGGGAAAAAGCATGCATGTTATTTAGGGAAATGGAAGAAAAAGGTGTGAAGCCAGACAACGTGTTTCATACATCCATGATTGATGTGCATTCAAAGGAAGCAAATATAATTGAAGCTTTAAACTGCTGGGGTAAGATGATAGCCGATGGGTGCTCTCCAAATGTTGTCACATATACGGTTTTAATAAATAATCTCTGCAAGTCTGGGTATTTGAGCAGCGCAGAGATCCTCTGTAAAGAAATGTTAGCAGGACACTTTCTTCCTAATAGCTTTACTTATAATTGCTTTCTTGATTATCTGGCAACTGAAGGAGAGTTGGAAAAGGCTAAAATTCTACATGCAGCCATGCTTGAAGGCTGTTTAGCTAACACAGTGACATTTAACACGTTGATCAAAGGGTTCTGTAAGGCTGGGCTGATCCAAGAGGCAATTTACCTTATGCAGAAGATTACTGAAAGCGGCTTCTTTCCTGATTGCATCAGCTATTCAACAATAATAAATGAGCTCTTTAAGTTGGGCGACACAACCAAAGCGTTTGAGCTTTGGAATGAAATGTTACACAAGGGATTGAAACCTGATATTGTGGCATACAATATTTTGATATGCTGGTGCAATATTCATGGAGAATTCGATAAGGGCTTAGAAATTTACAGTTACATGTTTAAGGATGGTGTGCAACCAAACTGGGACACACACAGAGCTCTTTTCGTAGGAGCTTCTTTGGCGACCAGGAAGGGCAAAACCTTACTGTTGACCACCTGATATGTCATCATCTGCTGGAATAGTCTGAACCAAGACTAGGGTGTCAGACTGTCAGATGCAACATACATGTGCTAAGTGCGTATTGACTTTTTTTATGTTGGAGCAAATGGATTCCAGTCTTTCAGGTAAGACACCTGATATATCACTTTTATATTAACGTGGTGTTTTGCAAATTCTTTTTCTAAGTCTTGTACTTATTTTACAATTTTGGTAGCTATGTTTAATTTGGCAATATTTTTATGGTCTATAGTTCTTATTGTAATATGTGTTTATGTTTCTATTTTGCTCTTTCAATTTGGCCAGCTTTTTTTTTTGTATGTCTTATCTAATCATAGCTGAGTTTTGATGTTGGTTTCCTTTCTCCCATTTTGCAAAGTGGGTAGTTGGCCTACTTGGCCAAAATAAACTGATTAGTGATTAGGACAAACTTCATCTCAATCAAATCTCAAAACATTTACTTCAAGTCTCAAGTTGGGATTTATTCTCTTACAATTTTCAACAAAATTTTAAGATACATTCTGACCAACATTTTGACCTCATACCATTTAACATTGCAGCAGTGATCTGGGCTTCTTAAAAGTCCCTGAGCACAATGGGGAAACAAAACCTGGTGCTTGGAATCTTGAATGATTGCTGAAGTTCTTTATCATTTGACAAGATATATCCCAGGGGCTACTCATCTAGGCTCAACAAAGCACATCCATGATTTCAGTACCTGCATGGTATATCGCTTCATCATAAATCATATACATTTTTGCCTGTCAGTGCAGCATAATCATCAACAAGCTAATACATTATCTGTTGGATAAAAGAAAACTGAGCGTGCATTGTTACAGGACTACTCTATTCGTTGAATGGTGCATCTTTACGGTGACGTGTACAGCTACTGAACTTCTAGGTTCCCAGTGTATTTGTTTTATTCACTGGAAAGCAACATTTCTTGTTTCTTGTGACTGAAAACTTGCAACAACACAACACAGGTGACACTTGTAGCACCATTTGCAAGTTTGCTTTGATTCTCTTTGCAGCTATTAGTTCCACCTTCAATATATTTCCCAATCTGATCAAACAACTTTCATCTGTTGCTTAGTTTCAGTTTCAGGAATTCTGGTCGAAGTGATATTGGGCTCCTTTCTTGCCGGTTCATCTATCCAACATGGAGGCTCCAGCAGATCTCTTTCAACGTCCGGGCAGAATTTGTTGACAAATTACTAATATACTATCTGTTAACACTAACTCACTAAGGGCTCCTTATTTGTACAATTTGTTATTATAGGTAGAAAAGAACACGACCATTCTGTAACCTGTACTGTATATATACTTTAACCCATAGAGGCATAGAGCCACAAAATGAGCCAGTAATTTTCGTGGTAAAATAGGCTATGAGAAGTACAGATGAATTGATCTTCTTTTATAGGAACCAAACTAATGTTTCGTCGATCAGATGTCATGACCCACAGAATATATTCTCATGGAACGTGGAACGGTGGAAGTGCCACTGGTTATGAATGATGATTGCCAATGTCTGATGGTTCTGTTGTGCTTTTGCCGTTGGTTGCTTCTTTGATCATCAGAGGTTCACATATATAATCTTTTTTTTTCTGTCTTCGCTGCATTGCTTGGTCTTCTGTAGCAACGTTTTATTTTGCATGTTGAAAAGAGGGCCATTGAAAAGCGCATTGCCTCACTAGATTTGCTATTCCATTTTTCTATCATACCTTCTATTTCAAATTCCACTATGTCTACGGTACGCTTACAGTGTTTTGCCCATCCATATGCCAAGTTCTAGTGAGGTTAGCCTAGACTCTCGAGTCCTGGTCTCGCCAAATTATCATCACTGACAGCTGGGCCTGGCCGGGCCAAAGCCAAAACAAACAGCCAAAACGATTTCGGGCCTGTTTGGAACGAAGGATTGGAAAACAGATGAATGAAGGAAAACATAGGCATGAAAAATGTATGCCGGGGCAAAACAGAGAAATAGAAAACAAAGGAAGTTGATTGGTGTTGATAATGCACTCATCAAGGGGGAGATTGAGAGCCAATGGATCGGCCTCATTGCTCTTCTGGTGTGATGAGTGATTGTCTCAAGCCCTCCGATGGACAGGAGGCCCTCCGATGGACTGGAGGTAGATGATGAAGACCCGGATGGACTCGGGCAAAAGTCCTCC
>CBMN011748842.1:1815-13587 GCA_000582825.1 Hordeum pubiflorum
TGTGGGAGCTTCTATGCACTGAGTCTGTCCTTTCGTGCTTTCTTAACAATAATTTAGTACTACCGAAATTAGAAGTGGTAAAGTTGGGATCAAAATTAGCAAAATAGTACGGCCGCTGCTGTAGATCATGGACGGACTTCTCCACCCAGGCGCCCAGCCAACCATAACAGCAACTGAAGGTGGTGGATGGGGAGCATGCACCGATGCACGGCACTCTGTGGACTGTGTGACTGTGTCCAAGTCTGGATACCAAGTCACTAACAGCAATTGCTTCGTTCCTATTTTTCAAATTGCCAACCAACAATTTTCACTAATTACACAATTAGTGATTAGCAATAATAAGAAATTCTGACTATCCCCTGAGGCACACCTTCAAAGAGGTTCAAGAAACTGAAAATATTATGAGTTAATGCAAAACAGGACTGGCTGCAATTCTTAATGTACGTGGCCAGAACAAGTGCTGCATCATTATTCAGTAATTAGTGAAAAAGGATGCAACAGCTTTAAAAGTTGTAACAGTAATGCTGAAGAATCCTACCTCTGGACCTCGTAGTCTAGACTTAAATCTGGACACTAAATCTTGTGTGGTGACAGGAGCCACTGCAAGAAGAACAGTCCTGATCTCATCCTCTGTCACAGGAGATACATTGGCACTTTTTGATGAAGCAGAGGCCTTTGGTGTAGGTTTTGATGAAGATGGTGTCTCGTCTTTGATACTTGATGTTTTTGTATCCTGTGCAAACAACAAAACTCCTCGCTTAGATACATGTCCATGAGAATTAAGGTTCGCCTTTAAAAAATATGAAGTGAACACAGTTAACTTACAGATTCCACCTTTGCTTTCTTTGAAGCTGCACCGCTAGATGCTTTGGCATCATCACCACCTGATTTCCTCTTTTGCTTGGATTTCGATGCAGGAGGTGTACTACGAGCATGTCCTGATGAAGGTGTAGGTTTGGCTGGGCTGTTATCAACAGGTTCATCTTTCGGTTGATCCATCTGCTTTGGAGCAAGCACTGGAGATGACTCATCATCCTGCTGAAATAAGGGAAGAAAAAAATCGTTATCAATAAAATAAAAATAAATATCAAATCTCTGTGAATGGATTATTACATCATCATCTTCATCATCTTCATCGGCATCCGACTCATTTTGTCCAGAAGAACGACCAAGTAGCTTCTTTAATTCCTTTCCTGACTTGCTGAGGCCACCTTCTTCTTCATTCTCTTCATCATCCTGAATGTATCAAAATCAGAATACCAGCAGTTTGCTCTTGAACAATGGAAATTGTAGGCAACATATTTGCTTCGAATAATTTCACACAATAGCATTCATAGACAGTTAATACTTCTTTTTAACTTTAGACAGGTAATACTTGCAGCTTATACCATGGCATTCGTAGGCAGGTATACTTGCAGCTCTCGCACATATTTGCTAGAGGCGTTTCCCCATAATTCTAGACCTAAGCAGATTTAATCAGTGCCCCATAAGCAATAGGGACCACAAGTGGAGCATATTACATAATCAACTAGTAGCTCCTCATTTCTTCTTTGAGATCAAAGGTCTACCGGGTGCTGGATCCAATTATGGCGGCACATGAGAACCTTCACTTCTGGTTCATTAAGATAGGCTGGTTAGTGGAATATCGCCATTCCCTCCAAATAGCACCCGTTTATCATTTCATTCATTTATCGGTTAGTTTGTTCTATTAACTCCAGCACAAAATCACGTGTGGATTCCGATCATTGCACTTGCACCAGGGCGGCATTATAGTGGTGCATTGACAGCTTGTATAAAATCAAGTACAGTTCATAACTTATTAAATGTTGGGCACAAGCAGGGGCACAGGGGCTCAGGGTTGTTATGCCCACATCCTGGGATGTCCATTCATCGGACACATGACCCATGTAACACCAGCCTCCTAGAAGGATTGTACTTCTCAATCTTTTCAATGCAATGAAACGCAAAGATCCTTTGTGTTTTCTCGAAAAATAACTTGTTATAGATGTGTGCACAAAGAACCTGACAAGAGAATAGAACTGTGTATAACTAGACTAAACTACGCTACAAAATCCCTAATACTCTTAATCCATCAATTGATCGACACGGGATACACGCCCTCTCTTATGGATAACTTGGTTTGCAATAATGCTAAGCTTTCTAACTGCCGAGATATTGTCCCCTAATTGGATAACAGGGGCACATGAAAGAAACTTGTGTGTATCTAGCAGATTTAGTGAGTAGTAACACATTTATAAGCATACACTAGCTAGTTACATGTTTTACCTATGTGAACCATTTTAAGCATTCCCAAATAAGAACTTCCTGATGTCAATTTTCAGTACTGATTGACCATGTTTATAACAAAGAAACAAAAGATAATGCTAACAGATGCAGATTTAAGTTCAGAAATACTTCCAAAAATAGAGTATATTCCCAACTTATAAATTTCTGACATCATATTTCAGTACTGATTGAACATGTTTTAAGGAAGTAAGAAACCAGTGCTAACAGATACAAAATTAAATTCGTAACTGTTTCAACAAATAGTGTATATTTGCAACAACCTGCTTAATTTCAGGTGGAGCAGGAATTTCAGGAGCTAAATCCGCCCGTTCCTCTGGGTCGATATCCACAGCCTCATCATCATCGGTGAATGTTTCTTCATGTTCCCAGTCATCGCCTGAAAAGGCAATTCCCACTATGATGCCGATCTGGGGTTCAGAAAAATGAGTATGATATATAGCCAGTGTTGATATTTTCTTTGCAGTGCAAACATTTTGGTATAGCTCTCTGTGACAGAGGAAGCTTAATCTCATTGTGACGGTTTGGCCATGTTAGGTACAGCTATTCTCCTTGTAAGGAGCACATAGATTACATTAACCTGGACCTGGGCACATAGCAAAAATGCTAGTAGACACGCAAGATAAACCAGCAGGAAAATGGGGCGTCCACAGTACATGGTCACCCAAATATCTAGTGCAACGCTTAGTCACAAGTAGACGTGCTACCGCTACTAGCTTACACTCAAGGATGAGTTGTTGACAGAAAGTAACACCCTACTTCTTAGCTAGTTTGCAAATTAGAATAAAAGCAAATCGCAACATTATTATTCAGGGTCATTAATCTAATGCAAATATGGGATGTATCATCTAAGGAAAATCAACAGATACAGGAAATAACAAAAGCATATGATTCATAGTATACAAAGGAACTTTGTCAGAAAATAAAACATTTCAGGTTAATAATAAACGATGGATACGTGTTTGGCGAGTAATCTTGTTCAGATTACCAAATGCATTTCTAACATGAGAATACTATGCATTAGATTAGGGACAAGGGGTCATCTCATAAGAACTAACAATTAAGCTTCGATAAAAAGAGAGTGCAAGGTAAGCAAACTATGAGTGAACTTTGAGTTACACAAAGCTAGACGATGAGCAGAGTTTAGTCAACTACGGAACTATGATAATACGATCAAAATTGAGAACAGACCTTTCTCAATGTCATCATCCAAATCAAAATCAAGATCTTTTCCACCTTCCTCGTCGTCATCCATGCCCCTTTTAGAGAGCCCAAGCCTATCTTTACGAGCAGCTTCCTCTTCTTCATTCTCCTCACCTTTATCAGAATTATTACCCTCCTCATTATCTTTCCCCTTCTTATGACGAGCACTTTCTTTTTCCCCGTCATTAGCAGGCTCAAGTTTCATCATATCTGAACCAAAGGCAGCTGGCCCATTTGTAGCTGCTTTCATCATCCAACGTTCATAACCAGTTGCATTAGTCTTTCTCTTATTCATCTTCTCCTCGGCCTCTTCCAGAGTCAGCTGCTTGTACTGCGCAACTTTACTGAAGTTATACCTGTTATAAGAAGAAGAAAATCCAAGCAAGGAGCACAAATTAATTCATTACAGAAATATTTTACCAAGCCTAAACTGTCAAACAAAAAGTAATTATGATCGTCAACCATTGGTAAATAATGCTGATACATCCTAGAATCTTGCCATAAATATTAATCAACAGAATGTCCTGCCTGGATAGCCGCATCCCTCCTTCCCTCCCTTTCTGTCGATACAAAGTGGGTTTTGGCCCCACAGTGTCCCGTGCACATCCCCTAGCGGGTCGTCGAGGCCCTGAGTTGGGCGCCACAAAGGGCCCGTGTCTAGACGAGTCTCCCCCCTAGACAAGTACCCCCCAGACTCCCGGAAAGGAAAACGTTCAAGTACTAAACGGGGAGGGGTCTGAGTTGTCCGGGACAAGGAAATCAAGACGGAGGACAGCCTAACCGACCAAGGCCGGCTATAAATATGTCAAACCACGACAAGTAGATGACAACTTCGGTTTCACCAGCGAAGAGGATCAAAGCACCTACCATGACCCAACGACACCATCGAAGTGAGAGCCCCATGGAGCACGCTATTGAGTGCAGCTGACTAAAAAAACACCACGGTGACGAAGACGCGGGAGCCAATCATGCAGCCCACAGTATACACACTCGAAGAACCACCGCGAGACAGAACGAGGCCAATCGAGGTGTCATCAGTCTCGTCCCAGAAGATGAAGCCTCAACTCTCGCACAACCCGTCTCCAATGACTAAATTAACTGCACGGCATGGGAAATGAAACTCCGCTAAGTAACTGGAGCCATGGACCAATAAAACACTTAAGTTCGTGACTAGAAAAGCAGCTTTGCTCACTTTAGTACCTCGTTCCTCCCTTGGAATTGAAAAACAGATTTACCCGCTTTAGTACCTCATTCCTCCCTCACAATTTAGTCGTTTTCCCCAACTATTTGTACGTTAAATTTACATATTTTTCACGCTTATCTTATACTCCCTGCATAAGGGCATCTCCAATGTCGTCCATCAAAACGAACATGTAAAACGTCTTGTGGACATGTCCGCAAACAGCGCTAGCCGACCATCCAACCCAATGCATCAAATAAAAGCAGACAAGTCGTTTTCATTAGAGCTAGGATTTTTTTTACATAGCAAAAGTCACCGACCCTAATCTACTCTTCGCCAGCCATGGGCACGTCCGTGTCCCACATTCTACTCTTCCTCGTTGGAGTCTGCCGCCTAGCCACCGACGTCGCCGGTGAAGGTGAGGTCGACGTGGACGGTCTTGCCTTGTGGTCGTTGTGTCCCGACGCAAACGGCACAAACTGCCGATGTTGGCAACGTTCCAGTCCGCGTTCGCTTGCATCATCTCGCGTTCGCCTCGGATACGATCTGCTCGAGCTCAAACAGGAGGTCGCTATGCACGGACTCGTAGAGCGCCCGCCGATCACCGCTGCTCATTGACGAAGCCCGGATCCTCCGCGACCATGGCGGCAATGGCCTGCTCGCCGAAGATTTGGCTCTCCTCGAGTCGATGCTGCTTGAGGAGCTACATATTGCAGCTCTTCCTGCAGCTGCCGGAACGCGAAGACCGGCGGCGCCGCCTACTCTGTCTGCTCTTCCACCATGACCGCACTGAAGTGCACCTGCGCCTGTGCCATGGTGAAGCACGCAATCGGCGCGGGCACAAGCCGGTTGTCGGATGCTGCCTCCATCACCCAGGCGCATGCTCGTTGTCGAAGCCTCTGCGTTCCGCGGACGATTCCCGCGATCCTGTGTCGGCGCCTCGAGGAGAGACGCTTACATCACGCTTTGCCGCTCGCAGTCATCCGTTAGCGGTTGTGAGCGGAGGACGAATGGAGCGTAGGTGCACGAGCGGTCGTGAACGATGGAGTAAGGGAAGCGGGGCGGTGCGGTTTCTACCGTGCGTGGTCGTGCTTATATATCGGGCAATGGCCAAGCCAAGCGCGGTTTGAATGTGGGCTCCCAGAGTGGGTTTCTCGGCCATTAGGCTTGTTCAATATCGGGCAGGCGGGCGGACTGGCAGCCGGCTGCAATGCATTAGGAATCCATCACATCGCCCCATCCAGTCGCTTCGCTCTGAGCCGGCATTAACAAGGCACGATCGACAAGCCGGAGCAGGCGCCTCGACCGCCGCACCGGTGTGAATGCCACGTCGCTTGGCCAACATGCGGCGGTGACTGGTCATGTCCACTCTGGAGAGGCATGAATGTGGCGCAGAGAGTGGAGTCACGGTTGGACAGGAAGAGAGAGATGGCTTTGTGTGGGTCCAACAGTCAGATGCCTACGCGGCGGAGGTCCGTACGCCCACAAACCTCTAGGTTTGCCTCCGGTCTGCAGGAATCCGGACATGCAGACATGTCCGCGGACGTTTGATGGACGGCGTTGGAGGACACAAAGTGTCTGGACAACAGGTCGATTTGATGCACGGCGTTGGAGATGCCCTAAGTTTCTTGCAGAACTACTCCGCACAACAAAGGGCCACCATGCCCGGCACAAATCAAGTACACTACTTAACCGACTAACGGCCTATCCACCTGGACAAGATTTACTTCGACCTCGTTGACTTTGTGGAGGTGCTCGAAAGCCAACGTCTCACCGAAAACTTAGTGTGGTTTGGAAAGGTGCTTGGGTTATAAGGGTGATTGATGTCGTTAGCAACAAAAGACCAATATGGAATCAATGACCTTGCCTAACGGCGCAGGGTCTAGGTTCGTCAAGTCATAGGACGTCGAGCGCCTCACCACAGGATCCTGCCTGGTTTGAAATGGTGCTTGGGAGCCTCAATTGCGCCATTAAACACACATCTGGCGCAGTTCTATCCTGGGAACGACTAAGAAGCCTACACAGGTCAAGTAATTGCGCTCACCCAAAAGACCATAGTGGTATCAAACAACACTTTGCAAGAAACGATCTCAAGCCCCCATAGGAGACCATCAACCCGCTCGAAAAATAGGACACGGTCAGCTTGATACCTTCCAGTTTTCCGAGCTAACGAATATTTACATGCCACGCATTCAAACAAACATAGGAGCGAACAAGCCCGCCCTAAGAAAAACGAATTAAGCCCACATGGAAGTGAAACTGCTCAACAAAAGGACCAACTGAGGGACGGTCCAGTCGTCCTAAGCAGGGGTGTCTCAAACAAGTTTCTTACAAAAATATCTACATGACAAAAATGGAGACAAGGGACAGCAACACGCAAGGGGACTACTGTGATGGGTTCAGCGGCTTCAAAGACACCGCGATCAAATTTTCAAAGCCTTAGAAAAATCGCAAGCATCTTTCGCCAATGCCAACAGACCGCAATAGAGTCCCTCTCCTTCCAAGCCTCCCAGGAGGGCGAAAGTTAGAATCTCTGCAATATAGCTCCCTGCATGGCCTTCTCGACAAGGCCCAAGACTAGGGCCATTGCGGCCTCAAGAGAAGAACGGGAGTCACCTTCACCAAGCGGTCGATCCGCCTAGGAAGAGAAGAAACCTCCCCCAGGATAGCATCAAGCGCAGGGGTCTTCAAGCTAAAGGAGACTCCCGTCGATCCCAGAACACCCACCAAGTGAAGAAGAAGCTTCAACTTCAAGCCTTGCTCCTTGTTAAGCTGGTCCAGGAGCCGGAACACTTCCTTCCGAAGTCGCTCGGTTTCCTCTCCCTTTGCAAGGGAGAGCTGAAGGTCGAGCCAAACTCGTTTTGTCTCCCCTTTTGTCGAGCGAGTGCTCGCACGGCACGACGAGCGACCTCATCCACTTTCTTGGAGGCCTCGTCGGTGGCTAATGGAGCAAGCATGGCCCCCTCCAAGGCCTGGTGGCGGCTCGCTTCCGCCTCCTTGCGATCACCGACTCCATGAAGCAAAGAATGCCAATCATGCAAAGCGGCTTCATTACAAATATTGATGGGGGCTTGTCAATAGAAAGTGGGTTTTGGCCCCAAATCTTGTCGCGCGCACACCCTACCAGTTCGTCAAGGCTCTGTCTCGAACCCCTCAGAGGGCCCATATCTAGAAGTCTCTTACCTAGACTGAGTACCCCCCCCCCCAAACTCCCCAAAAGGAAAGCACTTGACTAAATGAAGAGAAGTCCAAGTTGTCCAAGATAAGGAAATCAAGACGGAGGACAGTCGGACTGACCAAGGACGGCTATAACTTTGGCTTCCCCGGCGAAGACGACATAAGCAGCGAAGACCTAGTATAGCCTTCAACATATCCAATCTAAGATATCTCGTCTAGTTCGATCGCCTCGAATACCAGTAACACGATATAGAAGTCGTTGGACCCCAACTGTACTCGTCGGATATTGTTCCTTGATAAGGGTGTGCGGTTGTCAAGTAGTAATCAATTTGGTTTTTGCTTGTTCTGCGAGCTGCTAGCGTTGTATGGTCGGTTGCTAAACCAACCTTCCCTTGCACTATCAATACAAATATATGCTAAATCAATTGTGTGAGGCAGCAAGTCACCAAACAACTCATGTACTTGTGCGTGTTCTGAGAAAGAACCAAGAGAGGGAGGAAGAGAGAGAGGAGTTGAGCGGTTCATATCCAACATTTGGTATCAAAGCTTAGGCGATGACGAAGACAATGTCGCGTGACGTTGGAGTGAGTGGTGCCATGCTAACCAATGGAATATGCAACCCACCAATAATGACACCAGGGAAGATTCCGTTCCCACAGCTGACATGGACAAACTATGCAGTGTGGGCAATGAGGATGAAGTGCCTCTTGCGAGCAAACACTGCATGGGGTGCTGCTGATCGCGAGAGCTTGTCCAAGGGGGTTGATGAGAGCAAAGAGTTGGCCTTAACAATCATTTCCAAGTCGATCGACGATACAGCACTGCTACGTGATCTGATGACACTCCATGCATGTGGGCGTCGAGCTCGTCCACGAGGCGAGGATCCAATCCTCACGCCCGAAGTTTGATAACCTCAAGATGGTTGATGTAGAGTCCATGGATGATTTTGTGGCGAAGTTCACGACGCTCGTGGTGTGTGAGCTTGGAGACCCGATGGAGGAGAAATACGTCGTTGAAAAAGTCGTCGTCTCCAACAAATTCATGATGTTGTTCCATCGACTGTGCTACTCAATGGCATCAGTGCATCACAAGATGGCTATGGAAGAGGCCACTGGGTCACTCAAGGCGCATGAGGAGCTCCTCAAGGAGCGGGAAACGGGAGATGAAGAAGAGCGACTTCTCATGACGAGAAGGCATGGCTCGTCACGAGGACGAGGAGGAGGTCGCAGTCATAGTTGTGGACGCAGTGGAGGGTACAAAGATAAAAGCAAGGTACAATTCTACAACTATGACGACTTTGAACATTTTGCATGGGCATGTCCTAAGTAAAGAAGGAGAGCCTTGTTGGCTAGAGGCTACGTCGGCAAAACCAACTCTTCTTTGAAGTTGTAGGTAGTGTGCTCATGAAGAGTGTTCTTTGTTAGTAGGGATGTACATATGATGCGTACAAGACTTGTGGCATCAGCTAGAGTGTTGTGAGGCGAACGTCGCCATGTGAAACGGTAATGCAGGCTAGCTGAATAGTGGAACGGCTGCACGAGTTGATAGGAGTGATGGATCGAGTGAATCAATCAAGTTAGCTAGTGTATGCTAGATATAATGTGTGTTGCCATTGATCTTGAGGCCGACAACTATGGTGTGATACCATTGTCACAAGATAACAAACAAGGATTGGGGGTGGGGGTAGTCAATTTGTTTTTTGCTCTGCCAACCGCTAGAGCCGTATGGGCAGTTGCTAAACAGACCTTCCCTTCTATTATAAATACAGACATATACTAAAGCTATAAAGAGCATCAAAAGAGGGAGGAAATATGGAAGACTTCGTCTATGTGAGGTGGATGATGCAGCAAGTCACCAAAGAGCTCATGTACTTGTGCATGTTGTGAGAAACAACTGAGAGATGGAGAGAGAGGTGAGCTGAGCGGCATGCGAAGATCGAGTTAGGAGGCATCAGGAGATGCTGAACTGGCCGAGATCTGGGCCCAAGATTGCGTTCTTATTCTTTTTCTTTATGGTCATCAGAATTGGTAGGAATTTGTTGTTTTAGTTTTGCTCTTGTTTTGTGTTGCTGTCTTTGAATCAAGTATGAACTTCGAATTAGAATATTCCAGGAGAGATGATGAGGCAATGAGTAAGGATCAGGAATCTATATGTTCTAACATAAAGATTGCATTATTTTTGTATGTTTGTAATTGTCATGAAACTAGTTAAATTTATCTACAGATGAAAAACTGATAAAAACATGCCCAAACTTCTGGGCAATTTCCTCTGAAATGTTGCCAGAATTTTCAGAAGTACTATGAAATATGTTTTGTAAGTCATCAGTGAAACACCATGAAACCCTGCAAAACCTATGTGAAACACTCTGGAGCCTGTGCAAAAACTTAGTGAGCTAACAAGAAACTTTACAGAACTCGCTGAAAATATATTTAAATTTCACAAAACACAAACAAAACTCTATGGAATAACATCAGCAAAACTGATTTGAATTTATGAGAAAGAACTATGCAATTTGGTTGTGAATAACCTATGCGAAAGTCGTTTGAAAATTACCCAGAAGTCGTTTGATTAAAACTTGTCTGAAATATCACTGGTGTACAAGTGAACTACAAAACATTTGTACAATCTATAAAGTTCGAACAAGTGTTAATGCAGTTTTATCTTTGACACTTATCTCTTGTTAAGACCAAATGATGTACCGTCAGGAGCAGCTCCAATGATATAGACCAGTAACAGCACCCATAATGTTTTATCTTTGACACTTATTTGAGTAAATTTGTTGCAGAAAGTAAACTCACAACATTGAATTTTTGTATTCTTCTTTTGTAGATTTTGTCACAAAATTCACTTGTCAAAGTTGTAACAATGGACTCTCATTTTTTTCCTTCTTTCTACTACAACCCTGATTTGGGCTAACACAATGAAAAGCATGGCAAAATGTGGAACAAGTGTATTACCAAGAACCAGCAGGAAATGCATGAAATTCCTTGCCATGCAACATTAACAAATAGTATGTAGCTGTTGCTGACTGTGATCCCTCCATATGACCTTGAAACTGATATTGACCAGTTTCATCTTCCAAAATCCATGGCTTCCTATTGTATTTCTCCTAGAGTTTCCAAATGTAAATCCACATGGTTAGAAGGGCCAACTGCACCAACTTAGAACTTTCACTCAAAAAACAGATCATTCTCGAACAAATATTATCCAGGATATGGCAGAGAAATTGATAGCATTTGGTTCAAGAAAAGAAAAATAACTATGAGTACCTCTATTGTACTGGAATAATTGTTGAATAAATGATGATCCAAAAGTACATACCAGCATTTTGTCAGTAAGCTGCCGTCCTTGCAGGCCTTCTTTATGAAGAGACCATTTGTTCTCAGCATTCTTTTTCTTTGAGAATGGCGGCAAACCAGTTACAAATCTTCCGATAGAGAATGCCTTATCTGTGCTGGCATTTGCCCGCACATTGTATTCCTGAAAGAGAAAGATTAACAATGAGGACATCATAGTGTAAATAGATGAACCACATAGTTGATCCGCCCTGTTCCCAGAACTGACGTAACTCACAATTTGAGCTGCAGACGGCACATGATATTTAACTACAATTACCACAGCAATAACGATATAGGTACACACGTGAAGAGCTTGCATAAAGCTGTGTAACTAACTACACAGTGAACAGGGGTGGGGCTTAGTTAGGGCCAGGGTGTGCCCTAGCCCCTCCTAAATTAAAATTTGACAATACAGTATCAAAGGTTGGTATGCACTAATCAAAAGCGAGCTATCCAGTGTTTTATAACTCCTAACACAATGTGGCAGAATGGCAGTATTCATGTCGCGTCAGAGGGGGGGGAGCATCGGCGGAGCTACATGTATTGCTGCAGGGGCCATGCCCCCCCCCC
>CBMN011748848.1:0-12645 GCA_000582825.1 Hordeum pubiflorum
GGGGGGGGGGGGGGGTGATGGGTTAGAGGGGAGCACATGTGGGCGATTTTTGGTCGTTGCGCTCGATTGGTCCGTTGTTGTTGCGTGCTGTCGGTGCTTCTATTTGCACGTTCTTCCACTACTTGCTATCGCCACTGGGTCGAGGTAGCTGCGCAAAAGGGAGCAAGGCTCGATCCAGTGAGGGAAAGAGAGATTGGTGAGGGAGAGAGAACATTAAGGGACAGATGGATGTCAAAGGGGATAGGTGAGAGAATGACAAATGTGCTACCGAATATAGTCTTACTGCTGAATATATGGTTGTTGATACTAATGTTGAATTTTTCGGGCATCCCCTTTACATCTTCTGTTACGACAGAAAATTTTCTAGTGCCCCAGAACTTCCTCTCCTGCCCTAATACTATTTTTGGTCACCAATGTTTACATCATCTATTGGAGATGCTCTTAGGGGTCGCAAAGGTCGCTCTCACCCCCTCTCGTAGTGATACATGTGTGCCACTTGTTGAAATTGGAGTGTTTGGTGGGATTTCTTCCCAGAGGTAGGGAGATGGGTTGGTTTATTTGTGTTTTTTCACATATTTGATTTTTAAAAATGATTTATTTCCTAAACCATGCGTTCAAATTATGAACCGTTTTCACAGTTGCGTTCCTCGCGTCGATACCTATAAAATTAGATCCCAAGTTGATAGGTTTGGATGAACTTTTTTCTGGGTGAAGTGCTCCAAAATTGCATCGCCCGTGCTTCAAAACTATACTAGCCCCTTAATTAGTGATTTCATCCTAGGGAGCACCAACTCATGGGCATGGACTCGTTCGAAACCATCTAACACCACAACTACAAAGGAAGCAGCGAGCATGTTGTCCATGTTGGATCAGGTGAATGGCACAACGACTCCTTCTACCTCCGGGTCTCTCTCCCCCCCCCTATCTCTCTCTCTCTCTTCCATAACCCCTGTTCTGCTACCATTGTACCTGAAATTAGCTACTCAAACTCTGTAATCTGGCACCATTGATCGATTATCAGTTGGGACCCTAACAATCTTGATCTTGGACAGGGTTCATATACCAAATCGAAGAGTCAGGGGAGGGGCCAATTGACATTGTGACAGGTCTACATCCACGTCTACATAGCGTCCATGTCGTCACTCCTCGCGGGCTGGATCTACACTCCAAACTCGACCAACCCACATCAACCGCTATTCGATGCTTCCAATTCTCGATTGACACCTATGAGAAGTTAGTTGCCACCTATGCGAACTTCTGTCGGATCATTGCTGATGAATGATGGATAAGAATGATGGAAGAAAAAACTTCATTAGTGTTCTTTCTTGGGAGTGGCTCACAACATCAAACTCTCCCAGTGGGATGGGTCCCCGCGATATGGTCTTTTTTAACCAAGCTATGCTTGACAGGCAGATATGATGTCTCCTCGTGAATTGGATTCTTTCTTGGGAGCGGTACCCCGTGCTCGAGTCCTCAAATGAAGTTAATATCCTCGGAATAACTTATAAAAGGCACCGCCGATGCGACCAGCTTCCTAACACGTCCATTTTGCATCACTATTTCTTAGCATAAATTACTTATTTTTATACATTATCACACAATGTTATACCATTTTCCCTCTAATTTTGCATCTTACACTGAATACTGGGAATTGCGTGGAAGCTGCAAAAAAGCACCACAACACGGACGAGCAAGGAAATTATTAGAAAAAAATTGGATTTCGTTTGGAAGTTTCTCACTAGAACTGAGCCAGGGCAAACTCCATCCGAGGAGGCCTCAATGGGAACCGGGAGGCCCCACTACACGGTCAGCCCTTAGGCCTCGAGCCAGGGGCATGTGGGTCCCACAAGGCACCCCTTGTCTACTCTGATGTGCCCATAATCTTGTTTTGGTCTAAAACTTACCTGTGGATCTTATGGTGTTTTTCCACTGCCATCTTTGAGGTGGAAACATAACATAGCACTTTTTGCCCCTCGAGAGATGATTCTCCGGGGTCCTTCCCCTCCGAGTGGGGGTATTTGAAATCATCGACATCACCAACATTGCATTCATCGAGGGGATCATCATCAGCAACAACATCACCACCACTAGAACCATTTCCATCATCATCCTTCTCCAACCCTACTTTTCAATATAAGAACTATTACATCAGATCAGTTGTGGAGATCACATTCTAGTCTTTATTATTGCTTAGTAGTTGATGTTTAGTGGTTTATTGTGAAATATTTGTATGTTCAGATTGTTTATCATATCATTACTCCACTGATCAGGATCCATATGATGTCCTATGAACAGTTTGTTACGTTCTTGAGGACCCGAGGGAAACCCTGTTGTTATTAACCATGTGGAACTGAGTAAAGTTTGATGTTTTGATATTATGTTGTGTTGCAGTTCTCTGGTTATGATGTGCGAACTTCAACTGCATATCACTTCACCTTTATGGGACTAGAGGAGGGAATTATTTGATTCGTTTTATTAGATGGGTGGCTGGAGTAACACATATTACCGCACATTGAGCTTGTGAGTTATTGCATAAGGGGTAATTGGGGACCCCAAAGTTTAGTGCTATGGTTAGATGTTATCTTAAATATTCTCTTGTATTTGCGGATGCTTGCATGGTGAGGGGTGTAATCATAAGTATGTATTTTGTTCAAGTAAGAACAAGACATACCACAACACTTATCAAGGACATGGAAGTTAAAGTCAATGGAACTAGGTGAAAACAGCTATAGGCGGAATTTCCATCGTCCGTGAGAAAGAATTGATCCATATAGGTAATACAACCGACTTGTCCTTAGCACAATTAAGGACTGAGCCACTTGGTGCATTATTATACTTTTGTTGCAAATTAAATTCTTGCATATAAGTAATACTAGGTGAAAATAACTATAGGTGACATTTCTGTTGTCCATGAGAACGAATTGATCCATACAAGTAATACAACCGGCTTGTCCTTAGCATAATTAAGGACTAGGCCACTTGGTGCATCATTATAATTTTCTACAAATTAAATTCTTGCAATTGCTCTTCTTGATCAAATAAACAACTAGACATTTTCTGCTACAGTGATTCCTTGCTATTTTCCTTCTGCTTCTCGTAAGGTTCGACACTCCACTCATCAAAAGGATTTATAATTGATATACACACTTGTGGGCTATCAAGACTCTTTTCTAGAGCCATTGCCGGGGAGTGTGGAGCATTTTGTAAGTGAAAATTAGTAATGCAACAAATTACCGTGCTTGTTTTTTGTCTGTTCTTTTAGTTCAATATGGAAAATCTTGCTGCCAATAACTTGTTGGGAGACCTTGGCTACTCTTCACATGAATATTAGAAGAGAGCCTCCACCCACTGAAAATAGAAAAGATGTTTATCAAATATCTTTTGGCACACTTGAGCATGTGAGAGCTAACCGTTATGCAGGTGATGGCACCGTCCATCGAAAAGAACACTTGCTCATGCTTGAAGATATATGTAGTCTCTTTAGAATTCAGGTCTATCAAATGATGAAGTTAAGAAGAAGAGTGATTTTAACATTCTCCCTCTTACCCCCTCTTTTCACATGGGAGGTAAGAAGGTAAGAGTTAATCAGACCACCACATAATCAAAACAATGGCTTGGATCTATTATGTACTCTTACCTCTCATGTCAAAAGGGGAGGTAAGATGAACCATGCTAAAATTTGCCAAGAAGAAATTATTCCCTTTATCCTTGGAGGACAAGACATAATATAATTGGCCATATGAAATATAATTGGCCATTGACCTTCGCTCCAAGTCTTATTGAAAGTTTTATCCTCTTTATCTAGTGCATATGGATATAAATTATATTTATAATTTTTGACCTCATACCGTAGGGAGCATGAATTGAGTTTGGGGAGACTTAAATCATCATTACTCAAATGCCCCAATCACGAGTTCACGAGAAACACAATTATTGATAATTTCTATGCGAGGCTTCCTCAACATGATAGAGAAACACTCGATAGTTCTTCTCGGGGATGCTTTATAAGAAAAGTGTCAGTAGTAGATTGGATCTTATGGAATTGATATCTTGGAATGTTGAAGATTGGACATTGAAAAAGGCAAATAACAAAGGTATGAACTTTGAATATGATTGCATTAAGTCTTTTGCTGAAACTGATACTTCTAGTGAACTTAGTGCTAAGTTTAGACTTGATTATAAAAGTATGAATACATCTTTGTAAATCTTTTGCTTCTCATATTAATGCCCCTAAAGATAAATGGGAGAAATATCATGAAACGTTTAAAGATGCTTATAAAGAGAACAATTTAATAGGGAATCACAGGTGCATGTTGTTAGTCCAACAGAATTTACTGAGTATGTTGGAAAACCACCCTGTCCCGCTAGGATTAAAGATCATTCTTTAGTGACTATTGTGGCTAATAAAGTGACTAGTAAAGTAATAACCCTACGATACAATTGAAGGACAATCTGCATTAGCTATGATTAAAGATCTTGTGACTAGGAATCTAGAGGGACAAGTTATTGATTACCTTCAAGATGCAACTGGTATTGTTAGAAGAACTAGGTCAATGAACGATGATCACATGTTACTTCAGTTACTATCAGTACTCATTGTTATCATGGTTATGTGATATTGGAGCTAGTATAAGTGTTATTCATTTATCTTTTTATCAACAAATAGCTTAAGAAATTTCACCTGTGAGATAGAAGGTGTCATTTAAACAATTAAGCTGACAAATAGGTCTAGTATTTCATCCGTGTGAACCGTTACAGATTCATCGATACGAAGGTCGGTAGCACTTAAGAGATCGCCGTGCATGAGATCTAGGTCGACTTCGGGGGTACAGAGTCCTCCCTAGTGGTGGACGGCGCGGTGGAACCAACCGATGGAAGCCTTGGTGGGGATCGATTGTGGCCTTCTCCCAGGATCCGCCCGCTCACCAAGCACGCAAAGCTACCTCACCGCCGCCATGACATCCATCACACCAGGTTGGAGGATGCTGGGACCCGCGTCGACCAATTTGTCCGAGGAGCATCGCGGGCGCGGTGCCGGACTTGGTCGGCAATGATGACATGGTCCAGATCCGACTCATTGCGCCGCTAAAGCCCATGATTATTAACTTATTGTAGACGGTTTAGAAACCAAAACCATCTATATGTCCTGAGTTATCAGAGGCCGTTTTATGAACCGCCTCAACGAGTTCTGAAGAGACCGTTTCCCTTTTAGAACCGCGGAGTTAGGTTTGCCAAACAGTATTATCGCCTATGTCAGCAGAGACGGCTTAAAGTTTGTTTGCTAAAATGCGTCCCATGGGTCGCCTCTAATACTCAAATTTTACTAGTGCAACGAGACTTTTTATTATTATTCCGGTTGATAGAAACCTTTTACTACCTCTCCCAGCTCCAAGTACTATTCCACTAAATAGAGAAGACAAGTAAAGGAAAGAAAATAGGAAGGCGATGAATTTTGCTGGACAATAGTGCTAGAGATTAGCAAGAAGAAAGGGAGCTTAGCAGTTGGCACAACGGAAATGATGAGCAGAGTTAGCCAAATGAATTTTTATGACCAGCAGCAGAAAATTAACTATCTCGTCTGCCATTATTTTGCTTCCATCGTCATCAGTGTGAAAGACTCATTTTCCAGTCCACGGTGATACTTTACCAATCGGTAGCCCCTAATATAAAAATAGCATCATCGGACGTTCGTTTTAGAGCCTTGCACGTCAGCTGTGTCTAAATAAATCTTTTAGGCGACCAGGTATACATGCAACACAATATTACAGTCTTTCAGTAATATGCATTAAACCGAGTCAGTTCTGGGGCAGTAGCTCAAGGAAACGGTGAATGTGTGAACATCTTGGCACTAGATGACATCTAACCACAAATAACCCTTAATTACACGCAGCATTGCAGCCCACAGTTGTTAATAACACGCGGCAAGAAAAAGGTAAGCTCTTGGAAGGTGTGGATCATGCCTCTGTATTATCTCGTCTTCGGTGATGAACAACTGCAGATGAACTGGCAGATGTCCTGCTCCCGCTGTTTTGACCAGTCGTTCTTCATTCCTCTAGAGATCCCCCAGCTCTTCTTCACGAGCTGAAATGCTCCAAAAGGTTGCTCCTGAACTCCTGAAATGGCAGGGTTGGTGACATAGTTATCAATTTGTCACTACAAGACCAAAAGCATATTGGCACTGCCTCATTGTATGATCCTACATGTTTACCCAATAAATTATTGCAAACATGAGCTTGTTCAAAGTCCAGGGTCAAAATTCCAACCATGATATTCGGGACTCTTTGGGTGGTAGCCGTACTATTCGTGGACCTTCCCAGAAATTCAAAAACTGTCATAGAACAAACTGTGATATGTGTATGCAGTATGCTCATATTTATCACGTATAATCTGTTATGTCGAACAAAGCATAACATTTTTTTTGGCATTAATTTATTAAAATATTGCTGAACTGACCAGAAGCTGGATTTGACATAGTGAGGGTGGAAAGAAGCAGCTGTTTTACCATTGTGATAAACGGAAGAACAATGGATATGCCTGTGGCCATGATAGCATTACCTCGCAGTGCAAATATGACCAGTTGACCAGATGCACTGATGCAAATGATTACAGGAGATAATTGTTCAGATCATATTTGCTTTTTTAACAGGAATGCTCAGTACATATTTGTTACTCCCTCCGTCCCATATATAAGAGTGTTTTTGACATTAGGCAAGTACAATTGGTAATTCTCCAGCCCACCATATGATTTCCTAAAGGAAAAGATCATTGAAGTTGGCTCTGTCTGGTTTCTCAAGGACGCAAAATGTAAAATTCTAACTTGTATGTGGCTGCAAGGAAAATCAAATCTGCTCTTCCAAACATAACCAAGCCCTATATAACTATGCTAATACATTGGCTTTTTAGGACTGTATAATAGGGAAGAAAAGGTCATCTTTAGAAAAACATAGACAAACATCCAAGGTAGGTACTGTTTGGCCCCATACTCAAACGGCATCCCAGTCTGCTAAGCAACAATGTCCTTAAAATCACAGATATTATTTCTGGACAGGAAAAGGCGCTTGCTGTTAGCTGCTCCCTCTGTTTCAAAATAACTTAAATTCTAGGATTGTCTTAAGTCAAACTTTTTAAAGTTCGACGGAGTATATAGAAAAATCTGCTAAGAACTACAATGTTAAATATATATTATACAAAAATACATATCATAATGAATCTAATGAAGCAAATTTGGTGTCGTAGATGTTGATATATTTTAATATAGACTTGGTCAAAGTTAATGAAGTTTAGCTTAGCACAAACCTACAACTAAGTTTATTTTGGAACAGAGGGAGTATATTCCATTTTTCAATCTCCAATGATTCGTAGCTGCAGGAAAAAGAAAAGCGAAATATGAGGCAATGATATAAACAAATTGTTCTGTGGGGTGACAAAAATGACATAAGAGAGCTCTGTAAAGATCTTGAAAAAGAAAGCTTCTTAATAATGTAAGCATTGCAATTTCCTGAATTCTGGAATGTGCGTTCGAGACGATGCATCAATATGCACATACCTCTGAACCATCAGAGAGCATCCATTCTCTCAAGTCACTAGCTTTGCTTCATTCAGGTGCACTAAGAATATATTGAGCCTACAGGACATTCATTAAGAGAGTTCGGTTCCTTCTTCTTCCTCACTTTCCTCATCCAGTTCACCACAACAGTTGAAGCTTTCTCTGCTCCTCCTTGGCGGCAATGCAGCCCTCATCATGGTGGCATACTCCTCCCTGATAGCAACAAGTGGATGTGCATGCTTCTCAAGCAGCTGGCTCGTGCCACCGTAAGCTTCCCTGAGTACAACTGTCTGTGTACCAAGTATCCTTGAGAGATAAAAAATGCCCGGGTGACGCTCAAATACCTTGGTAAACTTCTGTGGCATGCCAAGAAGCTTCCTCATGTTGCTCACATTGTGGCGCTCCGTCCTCTTTTCCAACGTGAGGTGCAGCAGCTCATGGAACACTCCGACATTCCGCTTCTCTGACACATCAGTGCGACGGTCAAGGTTCGAGGCGTCGGCATACGGATTAGTGTACGGCAGCGCCTGCCACTCCCTCATCCAGTTCATAGACTTGCTCCTCAGGCCAAACCCCCTCGTGAAGCTCACCGGAAATGGGAGGCAGGTAGTGTCGCCGCCGGCCACATCCTTCTCGAGTTCGGAGACAGCGAGATGGTCGTCCCAGGAGAGGAGGTGGAGCCAGATGCGCTCGTCACCCTCGGGCTGCTTAAGAGCGAAGTGGTCTGGGTGGCGACCGAGGATCGATGCGCGGTAGTCACGGGGCAGGCCGAAGTCCCAGCGGAGAAGGTCGACAGTGTGGAGCGGGAGCGAGCGCGGCAGGGTGAGCATGAGGAGACGGCGTAGGCGAGCGAGCAGGTCGGGCTCCGAGGCGTCCAGGCAGTCCAGTTCCCGGTGCCGGAGGCCGAGGGCTGCGTCCGTGAGGGACACGCCGCCTCCACCGCGGCGGAAGAGCACGAACAGGGTGTGGTATCTGCGGAGGAAGGCGAGCGCGGCGCCCGCGGAGCCAAACATCTTGTGGACGGACTTGTCGGCGAGGAGCTCGGGGCACGAGATACGGTGGCCGGGCCGCGAGGACACGAGGTCGAGCAGGTGGTGGGCAGCGCGGAGGTGGCGCTGGCGCGACAACGCCCCGTCGAGCGCCGGATCCTTGACCAACTTCAGCTTCACGTTGACCAGCGTCGCGCGCTGCTCCGCCGCAAACAATGGCGCGTCCCACCATCTTCTCCTCCTTCCCGTCACCGCCACCAGCAAGTGCCCCGCCATGGAACGAAACTCGCCGCCGCCCAGGTGCTCGTTTTCGCGACCCGACGCTCGCCCGCCGTCACCGGACCGGAGGCCGAGAAGAAAGGAGACAAGGAGGAGTATGAGGAAACCTAGCAGCGTAAAGGCGGCGGCCGGCGCGGTCGTGAGGCAGGAGCGCGGCTCTGTTTTCCCCCCGTCTCTCGAGCACGGCTGCCGCTCCCTTTTTTTCCCCCTTTCGGAGAAAAGATACCCAAAGGCATTTGGTCAAGGCTTTTCCTATTTAGCGCTGCAGGCGTCAGTTTCTTTGGTTTTCTGCTAACCGGCGCCTGCAGCGCGTTAGCTGGGCTCGGCCCATCTTTTTTTTTCTGTTGTACAAAATAATTAAAAAATACCAGCATTTGCTGCGATTCGATCCTGCGACCTCACGGTCATTCATGAGACGCGCTAACCACTCCACCGCATTAGTTGCTCAGTTGCTGCTTCTTCCTCTCTTTCTTCTTACATATTTTCGTTTATCTATTTCTTTTTTCACTTATTCTTTTTTTATTTTTTCGTCTTTATTTTTATTCGGAACGGTTTTGTTCTGTTTTTTTAGTCTTTGATCTCTCGACGTTTTTTCAAAATAGATGAACTTTTCTCGAATTTGATGGACTTTTATCAAATTCGATGAACTATTTTTTAAATTCGTGAACATTCTCTTCATATTGATGAACCTTTTTGAAATTTGATGAACAATTTTTAAAATTTGTGAACTTTTAGGAAAATTTATTAACTATTTTTTCAAATCCAATGATTTTTGTTTCAAATTCGATAAACTTTTTTCAAACTCGATGTTCTTTTTCTTTTTTTTCTTTTTCAAATTCGATGAACTCTTTTCAAAATGGATGAACTCTTTTTAAAAATTGATGAACTCTTTTTCAAAACCGATGAACTCCTTTCAAATTTGGTGAACTATTTTTCAAATCCAATGAATGTTTTTTCAAATCAGATGGACATTTTCAAAACCTATGAACCTTTTCAAATTTGATGAACTTTTTGTCGAATTTGATGAACGTTTTTTAAAATTCGTGAACTTTTTTAACAAATTGGTGAACTTTTTGTATCTTGTTAACTTTTTCAAATCCGTGAACTTTTTTCAAACTCACAAACTTTTCTTAAATTAGAGATGTTTTTAAAATTTTGTTAACTTTTTTCTCAAATTAGTGAAATTTCTATATTCGTGATTTTTTTTTAATACGTGAGGTTTTTCTTTTTGAAAAAAGTTCGTGAACTTTTAAAAAATCTGTAAACTTCCATTTTTTTGGAACAACGCGGCTACTGTTGTTCTTAACTATTCTGGAGGTAGTAAATTATCACTATTACCATGTAGTCCTAGTGGTTCGCAGAGTAGAGGTTGGAAAGGAATGGCATGAGTTCGAATCCTCGCAGCGACAAATCCTTTTTAGGATTTTTGCGCTGGCATTGCGCGTCTTGGGCCGGCCCATCAGGGCGATGCTGCAAGCGCTAGTTGAGTTAGACGGCGCTGAAGGCGCGGTATAGGAGGTCCCTTTGGCCAATGCTAGGCGCTCGGCGCGCCGACCCAAATTTGGGCCGGTCGCCAGCCAGCCACCTGGTCTAGTATCGTCAACCCCGCTACACACCACGTGATCTCTTTTCTTTCTTCCCCGTGCCATCTTCTTCGAGAAAAACTCCAACTGCCATTGAAGTACAGTCCCCCGGTCACCGCACCGTCACTGTCATCTCCTGCGTTTCTTGCCGGCTATGCGCGTGCAACAGTGTGGCTGTAGCTCCGTGTGGCGACGGTCGCAGCTTCGGTGCGACGCCCATAACTCCGGTGGCGAAGGTCCCCCGGTGGCGGCACCCCCGACGATGAGCTTGTCGGTAGCAGCGAAAAAGTCCGTCGGTCGTAGCAAAAACACATGCAGGTTCCAGCAAAAAAACTCGCAGGTGTTGCCACACCTGTAGCCCATTGTAGCAAAAACGCCCGCCCTTCGCTGTCATAACACCGCCGTGCCGTCGGCTGTAGCTCGCACCATCGTCAGCATGTCGCGCCGGTTGAAGTTTTTCTCCATGCCGGTTGAAGCTTTTTTCGCGCTAGTTGAAACTTTTTCCACGGTTTGAAGCTTTTTTCCCACACGGATTGAAGCTTTTTCCATGGTTGAAGCTTCCTCCTTCACTGGTTGAAGCATTTTAACACACTAGTTGAAGCTTTTTCTGTTGTTGAAGCTTTTTTTCCACACCCATTGAAGCTTTTTTCCATGGGTTTGAAGCTTTCTCATTCGGCGATTGAAGCTATTTTACACATTGGTTGAAGCTTTTGTCGCGCCAGCAGTTGGTGTCACCGGTTACAACTTCTGCTTAGTCGGTTCCAGCAAATGCCCTTGCCGGTTGCAGCACGCGATTGCATCTCACAAACTTCTTGTGGTCTCGCAGGCCATGCCAAGAGCTTGCAGGGCATGGTCGCGGCGTGCAGCATGCATCCTCCCCCCGTGAACTGGCTTCACGACACACGCGAGAAAGCCGAACCTCGCGACCAGAGAGGAGGAGCGAGAGGCCAGAGAGGAGGAGGAGAGAGAAGGGAGGAGGAGAGAGAGGCATGTGCGCGAGGTCAACGAAACAGAAAAAAGATGTGGGGGAAGACGTCGAAGGAGATAAAAGGGAGTGAAGGGATAAGGTGGGGTCCACACGTTGCTGGATCACAGTATATAACTTGATCCAACGAGCCGCGCGCGTACCGTGGAGTGTTCGGTCGGCGTGTCATTTGGAAGCGTTTCCCAAGGCATTTTGCATCTGATAATTACCGAGAAACACAATAACCACTGCATCAGAGCACGGCTGTCCGCTCCTCTCCTTTTTCTTTATGAAGAAAAGACACACAAACAATTTTTTTGCAGGGTGAAAGTAATTTATTCCATAGTAATAGGGTTACAATCGAGAGGCGGAAGCTCCACAATACATGGTGGTCCTAGTTGATGCCATACTGCAGTGTTACTCTCAGTGCGACTGTACGACGCCAGTCGATCTGCTACACTATTCTGTTCCTGTTTAATCTTCACGAGAATAAAAACTCTCAATGTCATCAGGTGCTTGATCTCAGAGACAAGATGGCCATAAGCTGATTGTACCAAACCCTCTCCAGATAAAGTAGTCAGTGCCTCCAAAGAATCCGATTGTACAATCACTGGTCCTTTCGAACGTTGTATTGCTAGTGTCATGCCTCGCATTAATGCATGAATTTCGGCTTCCAAAGCATTATTGCAGTTGAATAAAAACCTATATGCCGCAAATATAACACTTCTCTCATGCCTTCTTAGAATCATACCAGCCGCCGTTGTCACATCCGCTGCTAAAAAAGCCCCATCAACTGACAATGCCACATGTTCAGCCTGTGGTGGTGGCCATCTTAGTGTAGGCTCGGCCTTCTTCATTTCCTTCACTAGATCAAAATCATCTAGTGTCATCTTGCCTTTTATAATTTTGTGTGTACTGAATACTCTTACCAGTTGTAATGATTTCATATAGCTGTAAAGAAATTCAAGGGAAGCCTCCGATGGAGAAGCATCTTTACCATGTACTAAGTCTGTGCGAACTGACCCAATACGCCAAAGGAGCATAATTAACATATCCAGTATCGGCTCCACACAGTTTGCTAGCAAATTCAAAACCTGTTCATGCCCACACTTAACTAGCAACTCAAGCAAGGCGCCCCAAACCGGCCTCATAAATTCGGGCAGGCCGCCCGATCATTGACCGGTTATGAAATTTCGACCCAACCGGACGCCTCAAACGGGTCTGAAACGTCTGGGCTGACCGGTACCCCTCATATTCAGCCCAAATATGTGGCGGATATGGGGG
>CBMN011748875.1:0-11172 GCA_000582825.1 Hordeum pubiflorum
TCTAACTAGATAATTGCCCGTTCACAGCAATAGGTGTAAATATTTTATTGTATGTTAGTTCATGATTATTTCCCATATTTTCTAAACCACTGTTTATCAAATCATGTCCTGATTTACCTATATAAATAATTTTTAAGATTTTATTTTGTAATCACTTATTGTCTTGCCAAAGAAAATATATTTTTATTTGGTAAGTTAATAAAAGACGAGAGAAAAGGAGGAATGTTGGAGGAAGGACCGAGGTGGATGACCAAACCTTACATTCTTTATAAGTAGGAGAGATACTCAAAATTGTGATGCACTGCATGTTAGAATAATTTGAGACGCATAATGGGTCCGAAGACCAAGCAATTACACGAGATACGACATCAAGATTTGTTAACGAGGTTTACCAAAACTTCAGTTAAATACACAATGACCATTTTTCAAATAAGCAAAAATAAGTGATGGATATTTTAATTTTATTATTTCCCTCTATTTTTTGTCCTTGTTTATTTTTTCCTTCTTGTTATTTCATTATTTTTTTGTGTCTTATATATTGGTTTTTGGATTCATTTTTCCTAGTTCCTTTCTTCTGTTTCTACTTTCTCTCTCTTTTTAGTATACATGAATATTTTCTATAAAACACTATGATTTTATTTAAATATACCGTGAACTGTTTTCAAATAGGTGGCGAACATCTTTTTAATATGTTATGGACATTTTCCAAATTTGCATCGAATATATTTCAGGATCCAGCGGAATTTTATTAAAGATGCCATTTAATTTTCTAATATGTGATGACTGTTTTCAAAAACATGTTTCGAAATGCATTTTTTTATAAACAATCATGTTATTTTTATACATGATTACTAGTTTTTCTAAAATACGCAGTGCCTGTTCTAGAAATACACGATGATCGTTTGTGAAATACGCGATGACTGTTTTAAAAAAGTTTCACGTGAACACTTATTTTATTAATTGGAAATTTTTAAACACTCATTAATACTGTTGGAAGTTTAGAGATTTCTCTTTTTGCAACTGTTACAACACTTTTGAATTAGCAAACATTTTTGCTATAACACGTTTTTAGATTGTGTGAACATACTTTTAAGATTTGTGAAAACTTATAAAAGTTTAGTGAACACTTTTGAAAATGTGTGAACAATTTTTAATTTAGGAAACGTATTTTAGTTATCAAATGAACATTTTTAAATTGTGCGAACATTTTTTTAAATTGCATGAACACTTATAAAACTTTGGCAATTTGACTGAACACTTTTGAAAATTTAGCAAACTTATTTTAGAAGATCCTCTACGATACTTGCTGCACTACAAAAAGATACTACGGTGAAGGCTAGCTCGGTCTCTTAAAGAAACAACCTTGTTACAAAACAAAGCAACTCACAAATTCTGATAGAAAGTAAAACATTACAAGCACAGACAGACAGTGCCAACGCCAGGTGCGACGAGATGCTGGTGCTGCGACCGGCAATATTTTTTTTTTGCGTGTTGCGACCGGCAATGTTGGGTGATGGAACCATCGGTCATCGTTCCAGCGATTAGCGGTGTCAGGTGCTGCAAGCGGTTACGCTAGGCGCGATGAGTCCAGAGTGCCGCAACCGACAACCATCTGTGCATCGATCAATGACGATGCCAAACATGACGAGATGCAAGTGGCAACTGACAATGCTTTGACAAATAGGAAGAACTCATATAGGAAGAACTCATATAGAGTAGGTTGATAAATAAATTGATAGAGTAGGTTCTAAGACAATGTAGATGCGATACATATAGGAAGAACTCATAAACCGGGTCAGAGGGATTCTAGGAGTATCTATAACAAAATTAATAAATAAATAGGCAAAAACAAAACGATAGTCTAGACATGACAATGAAGCATGAGGATTAACTATTGCGCTCTCCTTGATCCGATCGACACCATGCCCACCCATTTCGGGGGCACCTTCATGGACCTGGTGGCAAGAAACTTGCATATCTCCATTTAGACCTCGCTTTTGAAGGGCATGTCCTCTACGATTTTTATTGTGGCATGGTAGATCTTGGAAGGATCCCAATATGATCACTTTTTGTGAACTCAAATCAACCTTTTGATGGTGCTCGAGAGATCGACCCAGCCCAGGGTGCCCTTGTCTCCTCCGATGGCGATTGTCTTGTGCGTGTGGTACTCCACGTCGAGGGGTGGGTCGACTACCATGGGAGGGCTGCTCCAAGCGCCGGTATCGGAGTGATAGAGGTAGATTTGGTAAGGCTCGTCGCCACATCCAAACATATTAGATTGCGCGGCAACGACGTAGCTGCAGTTGCCGCAGTCGTGGCCGTCGGCGCCACGATGGTGGCACTTGCGCATGACGGCGACCGTGCCGCCGACCAAGCAGGGGGCGCTGTTAGGGCACGGGTGCGGGAGGTGCATGAGCAAGGGGACGCGGGCGTCGTAAACCAAGTGTTCCTCTCGCATGATGCCGATGTAGGCACCGTGCGGGAATGGATCGCCGGGAATGGGGATGGGGACGGATAGGAGGAGGAGGCTCCCGTTCGTCTCCATGGCGAGGATGAAAGGCGGGTGCATGTCGACAAACGCGGGGTCACCCAGGCCGACGACATGGACGCACAGGTAGGAGACGCCCGGCGGGTGGATGGCGCAGAAGGTGAGCTTCATCTTGATGCTGCCGCCCTCGAACTCGGGGTCCGCAATGTCGCAGAAGACGGTGGTAGCGTTGTCGCGGTCGGCGAAGTAGGCGTATGGCTCGATGATGACGAAGTGTGGCCGCTCGCCGCCGTCGTATGGGTAGCCGTGAGCAGGGGGAGTTCATAGACAGGCAACTCTTCATGCTTACTAGATTGTTAATGGCGCGCGTTGTCACACCCGTCAATTTGGAATGATATATGATATAGATTTACAATTTTTTGTGGATTCGAAAAAAGACTTAACAAATTTTGGTAAACCCAAAAGAAGTCACATAGGTGAGGCTTTACAAATTTTGGTAGAACCAAAAGAAGTCACAGAGGCGAGGCCTTACAAATTTTAGTAGAACCAAAAGGAGTCAGGCGTGCACCCATGTCTAGGACAGTGAAAATGTTAAAGTCGGTCGCCTACCAGCATTCATCTTAGTGGAAGAAAAGAAACGTACTATGTACCAAGCACAAGTGAGCTTCATATCCAGCATTCATCTTACAGCCAACTGCTAAAGTCATTTCAACATGGTGTTCTTTAGTAAACAAAATGAGCCCGAGCAGGAAATAATCAATCTGAATGGGATAATATATGTACAATATACAACTATAGAACTATCCACCTGACTTGTGACAAAATTAAGAAAGCATTCACATAATACTAATTGTGGTCTTATTTTTTGTAGCATGTCAAACATGAAAATAGAGAAGGGGAAAACGCAGGATGAGCAGAGAGCAAAAGTATAATACAAGATATGAGACTACTCATAGTGGGGAGTATTATATACTAGTATCATACATATGATACTAGTGTATGATACTATCTTCATAGTGCATAGTATATCATATAGTAGTATCATGTATGATCATATTTATTGCCATGCATGACACAAAGTAGTATAGCATTTAACATGATACGGTATCTATCTATGTTACTCTAACCCTCTCTCTCTTCTTTAATTCTCTGCCACATCAGCATGTTTGCTATTCCCAAGTGCATGATACCTCCTAAGTTACCCCCACTATGGCCAGACTGATGCAAGAGGTCGCAGCTGCTCACTCGTACAAAGAAGAAATAGGGCTGATAATATGGCAATTGTCTGTACATCTATAGGCCAATAAATTAAAGTTAACACACGGATATACATGGATAATAAAGTAGTAGAAAAATTGGACATTTCTAGAAATAGGATCCAGATTTACCACAATAATGGAAATAGAGAAGTAGGATCCAGATAACCAAATCTTAGTTATTACACATGACTAACCATATTAAGTTGGAAGAAAGTTGACTAAATTATCATGTCCACCTTTGTCCATGGCTGAAGGAGAATGCACACGTGAAGAACACTAAGCTTCATTCCTTAGCTTGGACTGTGTGCCTCTGCTGCTTAAAAATAGGATGCACGCATGGATAGAAATAGTAATACAATCAGGTACCCAATTACTTGAACTGAAAATCGAATATTCACATTAGAATCCCCAGATGTATACACACAATAGCTTTTTAACTGACATGAAAATCAGTATTGGGAAGGCCTTTACCAGGGCAAGAGTAAAAAGGAGCCTCGACAACCTTTGCATCCCGAACACGGAGTACCTGCCAAGTTCTTCAGGTCTGTTGAACTGTCGTATGCATGGGTTCAGACTAAAATTCAAACAAAGAAAATCATGAATTCTGTGGCAATTTTGGGTAGTGTTTCGCACATCTAAGATACGCATTCAGTGCGAGCGAATAGATAGCTCATGTAGATTACATGATCATCAGTAGAAAATAGATAGCTCATACGTGTTATGAAAATAGATAGATCATATGGCTTACATGATCAAAAATCCAAAAATTCCTCACGATGCATCCAGACTTGCATTGAATCAAAGTGTACCATTGAATCAAAAATCCAAAAATTCCTCATACGTGTACCATTGAATCAAAGTGTCTGGCTAGCCTGTTGTTTAATAACATCCAGACTTGCCACGATGCATCATCGTGCTATAGGTATATAAATAGTGTTCGAGATGCAAAGAGTGTCGAGAAGAAGAAAAAAAATCTGTCAGCGCATCCTTTACAGGAATCTCAACCACACCGCCTTGTGGTCCAGATCTGGATTGTGGAGGATCCTTTACAGGAAACTCAACCAAATTTCTGTCAGCGCTTCTCTTCGCGCGTTTCCCCACCGAGGTCCAGATTCGGATTGTGGACGATGAAAAAAGGCTTTTGCGACCGCTGCGTCCAAGGGAGGCGTCCAGCCGCGGCAGCTGCTCCTATTCTCCCCTGGCTCGCGGTGGCGGCGGCCCCTGACCACGCCTGCAGCGGCATGACGTGCGGACGACGGCTTCCTCCGGCGGCATGGTCGTCAGACAGAGAAGAGGGAGGCGGAGTGGTGGCAGCGGCGGCGGCTGATGAGGGGAGAGGGAGGATTGCGGCGCTGGAGGGGTGCAGCAGCTATGGACCACGGGGAAAGGAGGGTTTGTGCGTGCCGGTAGGCTAGCGATTGGGCTGGTAACCACAGGACTTCATTTCGGCCACCAGACAGCTGGCCAGTATTTAATAGATGCGGGAGGGATGACTATAGAGAGCAGATCGGACGGTCAAAAATGTCTAGATCACGAAAATGGACGGCCAGAAACTCAAATCGCTATGAGAGCTGGGTTTAGGCTCGGTTTTACTGTCCTAAATATGTGTGCAGATGACCGGCGGTTTCTCTCTATTTGGATTCGGCCCACAGATCGATTTATATATATCAAAATAGACGAATACAAGTGCACGAAAAACTTAGGACACCGATAACCACCACACGTGTGCTGGAAGCAACACCCGATCACACGCTCCATGACCATAGATTGGGACATGTCACCGCATGTATGCACAAGTGACGAAACTGATGATGTCATCAGGAGTCTTTCGTATTTTCAGTTTTTAAAATGTTTTATCTCTTAAATAAAAATTCTGATTAAAAAACCTATTTTCATCACTAAATCCGTCACGACGAGATCTTTGAAACTAGATCCCATATTGATATGTTTCGACGACTTTTTTTAATTAAAATTTGCCATATATATTGCACATAAATTAACATCATGATTACACTGAAGTTGTCATGATATATTTCAACTACCTTTTTTTCTAGTTTAAAGTAATTTTGACATGTTATAAAAAAGAAAAAGAAAATAAAATTGTCATGATGAATTACTAAAATTTGCCATGATCCATAAAATAATTTTGACATGGTTCATAAGTAAAAAAAAAATCTGCCGTCAATCACTTTAAAAATGCATGGTCAATGACTCAAATTTGTCATGAACCATAAACTAAAATCACCATTTAAATTTACCATGATATATGCACTAAAATTTGCCATGGTTCATACAATTTTTTTCTTTGTTCAAAATACTAGAATTGCCATGGTTAAAATACTAAAATTGCCATGATCTATAAACTCAATTTGCCATAATGAATTACTACAATTGCCGTGTCCATGAATTAAATTTGACGTGGTTAATTACTAAAATTTGCCATGGCCAATTAATTAAAAATTTCGTGAAAAGTAGTTGAAATACAATGGTAACTTTAAATCTAGAATAAAAAATAGATGAAACATGTCGTGGCAACTTTATTGTAAACACTATGACAACTTCAGTGTTAAACATCATGCCAACTTTTGGCAAAAAAAAAAGGTTGTCGAAACATATCAATATGAGATCTAGTTTTGAAGATATCATCGAGACGGATTTAATGATGAAAATGGATTTTTAATTTAAGAGATAAAATATTAATAAGTCCAATAAAACTAAAAAGATTTAACTGATGTCATATGTTTGATGTGATAAAGATGAATGATTATGAAGGTATGTGGATTATGTTAGCTTGTGCCACACGTGTGAGCGTTATTATTTAGAAAAAGAGTCAAATAGATCAGAGGTCCTAAAAGTATTTCAAGTGTGTCCAGTAGGTCTTAAAAGTTCGAAAGCGTTCATCGCGGGTCATATATATGTATTTTAACAGCGACTTGTAGGTCCTACTTGACACACTTGGAATACTTTTAGGACCTGCGATGAATGACTTACGCACACAATGCATAAGCAGCCACCGACCAACACAAACTTAAACCTATAGGGACTAGATAGACTGGACATCCTACTTGGACGCGCACGAATCGTACTCGGACGCATTGAGTTGATTCCTATCCAAACTAACAGGGACACATACTAACTCTGATAGTTCGTACAACCCAGGACACGGCAGTACTAGTTCTAGTCAGACTTGTGTGCTAAAGCTAACACATAGCACTACTCCCTCTTTTTCAATTTAGAGGGCTCGCCTTAAAAGTTTCAGATTTTCATTATACAAGGTTCATTTTAAGTTTAATTGAGTTAAAAAGCTTTAAGTCTCATACCATATTTAATAAAAGTGAAGGAATTATTGATCATGCATGCATCTTATTCTACATGCATCATGCAAATTCAATAAGAGAAAGGGTGTTACACTTATTGTCTCGGGAGTTCAATAAGTGAGAAATATTTCATTGGGTAATTTTGTATTCACAAAACTTCGTGTTATCTACTCATAGTCTACTTTGATTGATGAGATTTCAGATTTGAGCACTATAAACTGGAAAGGAGGGAGTAATACACATCTAATCTCCAAAATAAGAGTATGCATACTAGGGGATCCGCAAGCCGACCCTAAAATTCGGATCGCAGGACACATGAAATCACGCGGGAAAGTGTCGAAACCACTTCTCCTTTGCATGTGCTCTTAACATTGGTATAATTAAAATATATTTCTAATGTATGGGTCTTTGGCCCTTGAAAAAACTTTTCAGTTATTTAGCCTCACCAGATACATGAAATAGCTACGGTCGTGACAAACAAGATAAACCCATGCATGTCTCCACAAAACGTATTCCAGATCACAGCAATAATGTGGCGGCGGCGAAGCCAACCAGCAGCGCGAGGCAGTAGGCCGGCACCGGCGCCGCGCCGCCGTTCTTGGGTGCCGGCGGGGAATCGGGAGCGGGGGCGGGGGCGGGCGGCGCCAGATCATGCTCGAGCGCGTGCACGGTGGCCTCGTCGACGTGGAGTGACTTCTCGAGGACGGCGTCGGAGATGCCGGACTCGAAGAGTGCCGCCGGCAACGAGACGGTGCCGGGGCTGGCGCTGCCGAAGGCCGAGAAGGCGCGTGCCACGTCGGCGCCGCCGTTGAACTGGAAGTGCACCATGCCCTTGGGGAACACGAACATGTCGCCCGTGTGCAGCGTCTGCGCGTAGAGGTCGCCTTTGGTCTCGTCGACGAGTCCCACCATGAGCGGGCCCTGCACCACGTAGAGCAGCTCGGAGGCCCTGGGGTGGACGTGCGGCGGGTTGACGGTGCCGGGGCCGAAGACGAGGGCGGCGTAGGAGACGGACTGGCCCAGCAGCGCCGGGAACTCGGCCACGGTGGCCTTGGACACGGTGAATTTGGCCGGGTCCGCGGAGTTGCCGGCGATGAGGCCGGTGTAGGTGAAGAAGGTGCCGTCGAGCGCGGACGCGTTGGTGCCCGGGGGCATGACGAAGTCCGTGAGGATGTCCGGGTCGCTGGCGTGGGCGATGAAGGCGACGGCGAGGAGGACGAGCAGAGTAGTAAGACAGGACGGCGCCATTTTTCACTGAGTTGTATGGTTGTGTGACCGGTGGAGGTCGCCGGCTGAAAGCTATTTGTAGGAGTCGCCGCCTCGCCGGCCATTGGAATTACCGTCGAGTGGACAGCACAGACACTGCTAGCTGGAGCAAATTTTGCTCGCCATCGGCATTGTTGTTTCCTATGCACGACAGGTAATTGGCAGTTTGTACGTATCGGTGAAGTTCCTGTTACAGTTGATGGTTACTTGAGACCCGGTAGTAATGCTAAATCCGGAGCTACATTACATACTTGCAGGCTATATATTTGGAGAACAAATCAGACCGCTCATTTCCTAATTTGAAGCTCTTGTAAGTATTGGTAGTGGTATCCAAAATTTCAACGACCTTTATTAAAATTTTCGAATTTTCGCATATTTAAGTGGGTCCTAACTATTTTGAATCCAAAATTTCGAGTCAGATTCAAACTAATTAAGAATAAACTTAAAGTAGGTTAATTTCAAATAAAACTTGACATCTCAATATCCAAAAACAATCTGAAATTCCGCATATTTCGGTGAGGCCTGAAATTGTTTTCGTTGCGAAATTAAAGACCTTGGTATCAAGTCGAGACACAAACACCAAAGTTTTGATCAGAATGTTAGCAAACGGAGGATCTAGCATTAAAATACATCTAGATGCATTCGTTTGAGCAACGAGTAATTTCGGACGGAGGAGGTATTTCCTAATTTATATGCACGTATATCCATATGGTTGGAGATACCAAAGAATTGCATGACATTGGCCAGTTAATTCTTCCTCAGGTACGTTTCAATTACCACTAGCGTGCGTGGGTGCATGCGTGTGGGTACGTGCGTGGGTGCGTACGTGTTCCAGCTTGGTGTTCATCACATCCCTCAGCTTCCGTGGATCTGTATAAATAACACAAGCAGATCTCTAAGATCTTCACCACATCTAACAACATTGTACCTACATTCAGTTTCAATGGCGTCCATGAAGTACTACTGCTTGGTGTTGGTTGCACTGGCCTCGGCGCCGCTGGCCGCCATGACCGGCGACCCAAACATCCTCACCGACTTTGTCATCCCAAACACGTACGGGATAACGCCGATGAACATCACCGGTGACTTCTCCACCTACACCGGCTTCCGCGTCACGAACGAGACCATGTCGTGGCCTCCACGGTACTTCATTGCGATCAAGGCCAACATGGAGGGGTTTCCGGCGCTCAACGGACAAAGCGTGTCCTACGCCAAGCTTGTGTTCCCCTCCGAATACGTCAACCCGCCTCACACCCATCCACGCGCCGCCGAGCTGCTATTTGTTCTCAACGGTGAGCTCTCTGTCAGGTTTGTTGATACTGCCGGCAAGCTCTACACACAAGACCTCTCGGCCGGCGACATGTTCGTGTTCCCCAAGGGCCTGGTGCACTACCAGTACAACCAGGGACAGAGTCCCGCTATCGCGCTCTCGGCTTTCGGCAGCGCCACCCCGGGCACCGTGAATGTGCCTGCCTCCGTATTCGGCACCGGCATTGACAATGTCTTACTCGCCAAGTCTTTCAAGACTGACTTTTGGATGGTGCGGAAGCTCAAGGCAGCGCTCACTCCGCCACCCAAGAAGTGATACATGTGTGCTCTCGTCGCTCTTCTTCTTCGTCATTGTATTGCCGCTGCCATGAATTAATAAGGCCTCCAAGCTAGAGAATGATAGTGGCATAATCCTGATGGTATTGTGAGTTTGAGTTGTGATTGTTGTGCCTTGCAATAATATGCTTCTTGTGATTTGTGAGTTGATATTGTGATCATGCCAAAAATATATTTAATTTTGGTGTTAAGAATGTGCCATCAAATATACTTGTGTCTGTTATGCAACTCCATTTTTTTTCCTTGCATTGTTACATGCAAACTTTGTCATGTTACTTTCAGTGTGACATATTATTGGCAAGATATACCTTGGATCTCGGGTGCATATGCACCCAATATTTTTTTTGGACAAAGTAAAAAACAAATCTTTAACTTTTTTGGATCAATTTTGACCACATGTTGTACTCCTGAAAATATTTCGTGGAGAAAAATGTCCATCGACTTCTGGGCAAATTAAAAAAAAACATTTTCTTTTGGACAAAAATTGTAAATAGTCACTTGTATATAGCGGCCTTTTTTTTTGCCCCGAAGTCGTCACAATTTTTTTGTTTGCGAGACTTTTTATACGAGTGCAACACATTATCAAGTTTGTTTACAAATAGTTTCAATTTTTTTGACATTTTCTGAAATTACTACAAAAATAAAAAAAATGGGTGCAAATGCACCTGAGAGCCAAACATCCGCTTCCAGTTATTATACATTTGTATAGTGTTGTGGTTCCGTTTCATTATTATTTCAGCCCTCACTCCCCCAAGATGGCCGAACTCCACAACTTGTACTGCTCTTGACGCTTCACCATCTCGTGTTTTGGAGTTTATGCTGCTCATTAAACTAAACTTCAGGAGGTGCTTTTGGAGTTCCCCACATAATAAAAAAAAATGAGAAATCAGTTGTGCACAAGTCCGTACAATAGATTAAATGCCACTCACCATCAACAGTAGGTAAAAGAGAGAATATCACATGGGAACCCAATTTTCGGTGGAAACCGATGAAAATCACGTGGAAATGATGTTTTAAAGTTTCAAAAGGATCTTTAAGAAATGTGAGATGTTAAGAGTGTGATGTTCGGTCAGCATGTGAAATTCTCAAGTTCAAACACATTACTATTGACGAGGTATGTGAAAATGCAATCATGCCCTTAATCATATTTTGATATTGTTGACAACATACATATAGGGAACTAATCATTTTCATCAAGTGCATCTCAGGTTTAGTTCCCAAGATATTACTGTGCGGA
>CBMN011748881.1:0-12658 GCA_000582825.1 Hordeum pubiflorum
CCCCCCCCCCCTCCGCGGCACACACAAAAACAAATTGTCCTCCACAAAACATCTTTTACCCTTGGATTTGCACTGACCATATGCACAGTATGTCCGTTCCTGTTAGATTTATATTGTTGCAACAGTACATTAATTCTGCTGGTCCCATCTTCATTTTGTCATGCTAGCGTCAGGATACTTTGTTCATGTTTATTATTGGAAGTGAGCCGGGAGAGACCCTGCACATCAAATGTCTTGAAAACTGACTGCTACCTTCACGTTTAACTGCAGTGCCTGAAGATAAATCCTGCGAACTGACGACAAATACAGTCACAGTGTCCAATAAAGATATCCCCGGGGCGGAGGTCCAGGCTTACAACGATGAAATCCCCATTAAGTTAGGTCAACTTGATGGTGATCGTATTGGCTCCCTTGCCAATGTCCTTGCTGAATTACTGCAGCATGAAGATTCTTGTTCTGGGGATTCGAGAAGACTGACCAATAGTAGTAAGTTGTTGCTACTGAAAGAAAACATAGCCAGGGAGCTTGAAAAGACTGAGCTTGAGATTGATTCATTAGAATGTGAACTTAAATCAGTGAGTACTGAATCTGGAAACAAACATCTTGAAGACGCACAAAATCCTTCACCTTCTAGTGGGACATCAAAAGTTCTAGCCAAGGCTGTGATCTGTGGAACATCATCTTCCCCTAAAGAACAAGGGGTACTCACTCCTTGCAAGCTTTCTGTGGAGCAGGAAACTGATGCCAACGGTGTAGACTTGATGGATGTTGTTACAGCTCCTGTCCACAGTTTAACAGCAGTCTCATCGGCAGAGAGTGTTGCATGTCCTGGAGTTGTTGCTGAAGCTCAGGTTGCTGTAGCTGCAGATGTGGCCCCATTGAAGCCTTCTGAAGGAACTGGGCCTCAAATTGATGCCCACTGTCTGAGGCAGGAGCCTAGTTCTTCCCATGATAATGTTAGTTCCATGAAAGCAGATGGCAGCAATGACTTATCAGCCAGGCAGTGCTCGCACCATATCGACAGCCGTAATTTAATCCCTTCAATTATTGCTGTGAACAATGATATAGCCAAAGAGTTTAATGAACTGGTTTTCAAACCTTTGCCTGCTGGTCAACTATGTCTTGGTTTATCTAGCCAAATGAAGAATGACCTGAGTGTCAGAAAGAAGCTTGGCATACATAAAAATAGACTAAGATTCAAAGAGCAAGCACTTACCTTCAAGTTCAAGGTGCTGCGGCACCTGTGGAAAGAGGATGTGCGGCTCCTCTCTGTAAGGAAGCAGCGCCCAAAGTCTAATAAACGCACTGATCAGAGCAACCGTGCATCACAGAGTGGATCTCAGAGGCAACGTTCGTCTAATCGCTCTCGATTGGGCATGCCTGGTCAGTATTTCCCACTACTTATTCAAAGTACATATTATCTCATGATTTACTTGTAGAAAATATAGTCTCAGCGGTGCTTTTTGACCTTTCAAAAGTTCTGTGTGGTGTTTAGCCGTCGATCCAATAAATGTGCTATGATAGATAAGTTATAAGGGAACATCCTCCGAATGTTTTAGTATTATGCTAATATATACCCTGCCTTCTTGTTGTTGAAGCTGCCGCACATTTTTCTGTTGCACTTCAATGAAAAGCAATTCATGCATAGAAAGTTGTGAACGATGATATTTGATAATATGCCGCAGATTTTGGAAAAGAGTCATTCCTAGAAACCGATGACAGCAGCTGTCATCAAAATATAGTACCTACCATTTTGCCTTTATCAGATATACAAAATTGCAAACCTGCTATGTATGGAATTCTTTCTTGAAATCTACACATAAGTTGAATTTAGATCGTATACTTTAGCCTTTACCCCTTGATATCTACACATGGATAAGTTGGTTTTAGAACATGTTATACTTTTGGCTACCTCTTACGAAGTTACTGCAGTAGGCCTTATTGCCTTAATGTTTGTATAAAGGACGACTTAGTGAATTCAGATCGATACTTTATGGTGTGATGACAGGCATAAAGGGATATGTTTTACAAGTTTTGCAATGTTCTGCTTTCTTTTCTCTTTGCACTACCTTTGCATGTCTCTTTGATGTGCCTTTGAATATACTTTTGTTTGCAACTACCTTGTCTTGCTTTTATTATGCATTTACTCACCACATTTGTGTTATTTACTTATGAGTATCTATGGTATGCATGCAATTTCATACCATTTGTATTTGAGCCCTGTTTGACTTAGTGTTCTTTTCGTTTATAGCTGGTAATCTGAGTACGTTTCCTACCACGGAAATATCAGATGTTGCAAACAAGATGTTTACAGAATTTCAGTTCAAGCGCTGCAGAAATTACTTGAAAATGCCAGCATTAATTATAGATGAAAAAGAGAAAGAAAGTGCTAGCTTTGTCAGCAAGAATGGTTTGATTGAGGATCCTGTTTCAGTTGAGAAGGAGCGATCAGTGATAAATCCATGGACTCATGAAGAAAAGGAAGTTTTTATGCAGATGCTTGCTTCATTTGGCAAGAATTTCTCCAAAATCTCCAATTTTCTACAGCACAAGACAACAGCTGATTGTGTTGAGTTCTACTACAAGCACCATAAATCTGACAGTTTCCGAGAAGTTAAGAAACTTCTGGATCTTCGGCAGCAACAACCAACCAGCAATTACCTAGGATCAAATTCTGGAAAGAAATGGAATCCTGAGAATGCTGCATCTCTTGATATGCTTGGAAATGCTGCATCAGTCGTGGCTGCCCATGGTCTTGATTATGCAAACAGAGTGGAGAAAGATACTGCAAAGTCTATTATTCGGACTTCTTGTAGGTCTGATGTTTCGGCTGTGGCCAAAGGATCTTTGGATAAGGATGGCATTGCTAATGTATCTCTGCACGAGAGGGAATCTGTAGCTGCTGATGTCTTGGCAGGTATATGTGGAACTCTCTCCCCTGAAGGAATGGGCTCATGCATTACCAGTTCTGCTGATCATGGCCAAAAGATAGGTGCCACAAGAATGGAGTATCTTATGACAACTCCAGAGGCGGACAAGAGCTTTGATGAGGAAGACACACTCTCAGATCAGGAATGTGAAGTTGACTCAGTTGATTGGAATGACAATGAGAAATCACTGTTCATTGAGGCTCTGAATAACCATGGGAAGGATTTTGCTCGAATTTCTTCATATGTGAAGAGCAAGTCATATGAGCAGTGCAAGGTATTTTTCAGCAAGGCTCGCATTTCACTTGGTTTGGATTTGATCTATCAGCGGACTACCGATGCTGGTTTGCTGACAGGTGATGCCAATGGAGGTACGAGTGATACTGACGAGGCATGTGCTGCTGAGATGGATTCTCCTATTTGTAGCACACAGTCTCCTGTGGAAATGGAGATGGAAGTTTGTCCGTCTGCTGATAAAACCCTTCAGGGGCATCTTCTATCTGGTATCACCTTTAAACAGTCAGAAACTGATAGATCAGATGGGCCAGATATTGTGGACCTAACATTTGAGGAAGGTGAGATCAAGGCAGAGGATACTAAAAATTGTAACATTCCTGTTGATCGTAGACAGTCAAGTGAAGCCACTCATCATCAATCAACACCTTCATGTCCTCCTATCGATATCAATTCTTCTGAGAGCACAGGGAGTATGGAGAACAGAGAGCACAGTAACCAAGTGAGTGTGCATGGCAACGGAACCATGGCCTCCTCAACTGAGCAGCCTGTGGGAGCAGACCTGGAAATCAACTCCAGTCTGCACAATGTTGAAGTTATTGAGCCGAGCAAGGCGTCTGAAAAGATTTGCACTCAGGTATCCAGCAGGGAACATGCTCCCGAGAGTAGTGCACCCATCAGCACTGGAAATTTAACCACCTCGGTTTTCTTACCTGGAGTCATCCAATCGAGCAAGGTGTATGAAGAGATTTGCACTAAGGAATCCAGTATGGAAGGACCTTCGCAACAAGCACCCTTGAGTGCACCCATGAAGGCTGGAAATTTGACCCTCTCTGTTTGCTTACCTGGAGAACACTGTAGTAAGGTATCCAGAACCGAAGGACCTTCAAAACAAGCACCTGAGAGTGCTCACGTGAAAGCTGGAAATTCAACTCCCTCTGTTTTCTTACCTGGAGAAAGTGGCATCAAGGAAAATGTCGCCCATTTCTCGGACATGATCGGTGTCTCCTGTATTAGGCCTGCATTTACGTCGAGTTATCAGCAAAGTGTGCCAACAGATCTGCTCCCAGCAAAGCCAAAACCACAGGTTACCCCTCTTACTCCAAAGGATTTGATGCCTGTTCAGTTTAGTTCTGACCTTCCTGATCCTACCTCAATTCGTTTTGAGGGCATAGCCTCCATAACTTCACCAAATTTTGGTGATCATGCCAACAGAGTCAGCAATACTCCAGGGCCCAAGGACATGAACAAGTTCCCAGTATTTAATGAACAATCTCGGAGCCAGCATGATGTTCTGTTCCGCAATATTGATGGATACATGCAGCACAGACGTCATCTTGCAGTTGACATACCCGCTTTTTCTGATAGCACTGTAAGTGGCAGTGTGGGAACTTCTCATCCGGATCAGTTCACAATAACCAAATACCAGAATGGGAGGTCGGGCAGCTCAGGCCTCTCAAGCACATCTGCTGGGTTTCTGATGAATGGGAGCAGCAAAGAATTACGGGAAGGTCAGTTGAAACCTTGTTCCAACAAGGCAAGCACTGAGAGTTGTGATCAGGTGAAGCGCCCCGGTGATGTCAAGTTATTTGGGAAAATTCTGAGCCATCAATCATCCTTGCAAAGTTCTGGCTCATCATCGAATGTAACCAGAAGCAAGCCTCCCGTGTCAACGGCAGCAGGATTATTGGGCAGTGGAATGGATCGCATGGTTTATTCATCTAGGCCCACGAATACCGCCCACTTGGGGCAGGACGAGCGAGTGGTGAGGAGCTACACTCACCTGGATGGGAGCACAGTACAGCCTGAGTCGTCTTTGTTCAGGGTGGCGAAATGTCAGAGATCATCACTGTCCAGCGTGCCATTTTACTCTGCTAAAAATGGCACTCTGGGTGTATTTGGAGAGTACCAACAGCCCTTGCGGCAGCAGCTTCCATCAGATCCGAAGCGGCTGGAAAGCTACGCCGATCTCCAGAAGAGGAATGGAATAGAGCTCATCTCAGGGTTCCAGCAGCAGCAGCAGCAGCCCGGGAAAGCCGCTCGCCTTGGTGGTGCTGGGATCCTCGTGAGCCCCGTGTCGGACCCGGTGGTGGCCCTCAAGGCGCAGTACGGGTCGAGCTCCAAGTTCCTGGGCAAGGACGCGGACCACCCCTGGAAAGACATAGGAAACAGGTAGCAGCAGCAGCACCAGTAGTAGCATTAGGCGGGGCAAATAGTGCATGCTCTTCTTGCTCTCTCTCCCTGTACCATATTTAGTTTTTGTAACTTGGGATGGAAGGAACTAAAAAAACAGTAGGGAAAGCGAATGGCTTTCCTGTCCATATCATGGTCGGGTCGTGTCTGTGTCGTCGTAGGGCTTTGCGGTAGCTGTTGGTTATGTTTTGTCGCGGGATTAACTCCTCTTTTCTGCCCCTTTTCTGCAGCTCCATCATACTTATTTTAGCCTTCTTTTTTGGTTGTCATCAGTGGCTGTAGGTTTGCTAGAAGGCGACAACTTTGTTATTTGTGTATCCAGTTTTATGAATGCAGAAACCTCACAGACAGATTGTTGTAATATGGTAATGTTGATGCTTAACCCAGCTTCCCTCTCGCGCTGGAGTTTTCGGTTACATGTTTTATTTGCTGCGGTCCTCCAGTTTGGTGCTTTGATGATTATGAATTGTTTCTTGCATCACTTTAACCAGCTGCTGCCTGCAGGGAAATGTTACCATCATGTTGGACATGACCAGCATCGGCTGCGGACCGAGGGTTATGCGGTTTGTGCATTGTGGCATGGTATGATGTTGAGATGATGAAAGTGTTGTTGGCAGGCATTCTTCTCCTAGTTCGTCGTCATTGCGTCGGCTTCTTCCGCTCTTGAGGTTTCATCCATGTGGGTGCCTTCCTCCCTGAAAGGAAACTCCGGTGTGGTTCTTCGAAGAAGAACTGTTCATTGCAGATGAGACTGAGAAAGACCTGCGGAGGCAGTGGCTGGCGCATCAAGAATTTCTCTGCGCGGCGTGGGGTGTGTCCTGAGCCGTGGTTTGCAGCAGGAGCGGTCACTAGTAGAGTGATGCTTCAGCCTGTGCTGCCCTGTTAAACCGGTCCCGCCCACCTTCCTGCTTGACACCGTAGATGAACTGCGCATCTCAGGTTTCATAAGGACGCAGCGTGTAGTGAAGGCGGGCGACTGGGCGGGGCAGGGGCGGCGAGTAGTGTAGGGTCATATGGTTTGCCAGGAATAGCTGGCACATCATGTGCTTGCTAGCTTCACCCCCAAGAAACCAGTATTTTTTTTTTGAGCCTAGAAACCAGTATATTTGCAAGACGAGATATTATTAGGACCTCAGGGAACGCCAGATTTTTAGGGATCCTGGCGAATGCCCTCAAAGCCGTCGGATCACGATCAAACGGATGGCATTTTCTCTACGGGGTGTGGTAATTTTGCTGTCATGTTTTTAATTTACGTGTGACAAATCCTACAAAGTTGGCATGTTAACTTTGGGGCGTTCACTGGAAAAACGTTCCCAGTGAACGTTTGTCAGATAATGTTTGCTTCCCTATCATTTATTGGCACCCTCATGGTAGCTAGGTTTAGGCTTTGTTGGACGAAATGTAATTGTGAGACCTGTTTCAAAATAATAAAACATAATAATTGTGAGATCCACTGGATAAGGCCACAGTCAAAAAAATCTGGGATTATTGTAAGAGCGTCTTTGAGACAGTCGCAAACCCCCCATACCTTGGCCTCAAAACAAGGGACTTTGCCGAGTACCTTAGAGAGAGTTGTCTCGTGCTCCTAGGTATTCTCTACCTACCCAACTATGACGGTTTCAGGTACATGTGCCCTTTTGTTGGCGACATGGCGGGAGGAAATCTCACTCCCCGCCTTCCCTTACCCGTGTTCTTACCCTCTCGTGCAACGGTGATTGTGTCGTTGCTCACCCACGCACTTGACCTCCAGAGCACCACCACCTCATATGCATGGTTTTCTTCCCATACCGCATTGCACCGCCTAGCGCACAATGTACCACACTGCCTTCTTGAGTCACCACACCGCCTTCTTAATGAGAGGCGTCAAGAGAGGGTTCTAGGAATTAAATCTTGGTGGATCGATAGTTATGCTACCGATTCCGAGCAGCTCGCTTGGCATCGATGCAAATAAAGACACCAAGTGCTTGCCTCTCTTTTTTCATGCATGAGAGGGATGGATATTCCTATCTAATTTGTAGTTAGAGCCCGATATTTGCGCCTGCCGTTGGAACAAAGAGCAGTAGCTTCGTGGGATTTTTTTTTCATGATAAGCATATGGATAGACGTTCATTCAGGGTTCTAAAATTGGAGCTCTCGTTGATATGTTCTCAAAACATACCTAGACTAGTCATTCTTGTCCAAGTCGTCACCCTCTCCTAAAACCCTAGGCGTCACAATTCCACGAATGGGGTGGAGACCCTGGATCCACGTTGCGATGGTGTTGTTGTATGGATCAACAGTAACGTGTAGACAATTCCTTGTTTATCTCGTCGGTGGTGTAGAGGAGGATGGCAAATCGTCTGGTCGTCTTCTCTTCTAGAGTGATGGAACTAGTTGTGCCTTGGAGTGATGGAAAAGTTCGTGAGGTTATATCTTCCTGGATATGGCTGGCCAGACCCGGGGTGGTCTTCCAACCCTCTTCATCGCCTCTGTCTCCGGGACGACGATCTATTTCGCAAATCATTGTCGTTGGCATCTTTTGGCTGCGACTGATGAATACCCGACCATTGCATCAACAACGTTCCCCTAGCTCCGTTGGTGTTTCGAATCCAGAGGTGCATCAAACTTCCCTCATGGCGCGCCATCAGTGAGTGTGAGAGTAAGGCAACATCGATTTCCTCATAGACATGTGCGCAAATTTAATATCAGCAAGTAGAAGAGGAACGGCCAAATAGAGCCCGGGCTCCATGGGCTTGTCTTTCTTAAAAAAAAAAAACGAAAATCAGATTTTGAAGTTTCAATTTTCTTTTTAAAAAAATACACACGAATCTACAGATGCACTATATCTCCTTAAAATTTCATGATGAAATACGTTTCGGTGTGAGCTGTGTAAAAAATTAAGATCATGTACTCCCTGTGTCTGGAAATACTGGTCGGAGAGTACTTTTATCACCTCCCATTCTTGCATCCTCGTGCGAGCCCACCAATCCAAGCCCGGCCCACCAATTCCTCGGCAAGTCAGCCAGCCGAGCCGCCTGTCCGTCCTTCCGGAGTCCACCCACCCAACCCACCAACCCGCCGGCTCTTGGATTCCCCCCGCCCCGCCGCACCTTTTCCTCCGCCCTCGCCGCGCGGCGCGTGTCACGCCACGCCACGCCGCCATGGCGATCGACCACGACTCTCCCTTCAAGGAGCTCCGCCCCAAGGGCCGCCGCAGCAGCATGGTAAAACCCTACCCTCCCGCCACTCTGCCATCCCCATTTCTCGCTCGCTCCTCTCCCCCCTGTGCCCCGCGTTCTCGATTCCTCGTGCTCTGCTCCGGGAAAGAACGAAACCGCTTCTTGATCTGTCACCCTCCTCCTTCCTTTTCCGTGCGTTACTGCTGCTGCATTGGGCGGATTGGTTGTGTCGGGGCCGTTGGGTGGATCCTGGGAGCGGTGAAATGGCGACGGACGGAAGATTGATCTCGCCATCTCGAAAAAATTGGTGTCTTTTTCCCTCTTATTTATTATAAACCCTCGTTTGCCCTCTCCCACCATTTCTAGGGGCTCGATTCATGTTCCTGCGTTATTTCCTGCGTGGGCGGTACCGCATTTGGTTGCGTTGGTTCGAAATGAATGGAATGGAATCCTGGCCGGGTAATAATCTGTGGGAATCTGTTCGTAATTGCTTCTCCTTCGGCCGATTCCCACGGACGAACACGTTGTGTGCATGGTCATAGTGGTTTCCATTTTCAAGGAGAGGAGAGCAATGTCTCTGAATAATCTTGCTGTTGTCGTCTGCAGGGTGATGACGGCCCTGTGCCGGAGGAGGAGGTTGAGGAGGACGGGGAGGTTGCGGAGGTGGAGGAGGAGGAGGCCGAGGAGTCTGCGGAGGTGGAAGAGGAGCAGGAGCAGGTGGTGTCCGCGGACGGCGGCGAGCGGTGGCCACGGTGGCTGCGCCCCATGATGTCGGCGCGGTTCTACACGCCGTGCAAGACGCACCCAGGCTCGCGCCGGGGCAGCGTGCGCGCCATGTTCTGCCTTGACTGCGCCGGCGCCGGCGCGCTCTGCTCGCTGTGCGCCGACCGCGACCACCGCGGCCACCACGTCATCCGGGTCCGCCGGTCCACCTACAGCAGCGTGCTCCTCGTGTCGGACGTCCGGGGGCTCCTGGACGTGGACGGCGTGCAGACCTACGTCATCAACGGCGCGCGCGTCGTCTTCCTCAGGGAGCGCGGCCCGCAGCAGAAGCACGCCCGCCACGCCAGCAGCTTCGTCAACCACTGCGGCTGCCGCCGCGGCCTGAGCGACGCCTTCCGCTTCTGCTCGCTCAGCTGCAAGTTCCCCGGCTGCCGCCACGACCGCAACGCCTGCCCCCCTTCCTCCCCACCGCGCAATGCCGCTGACCAGACCTCGCCGCCGCCGCAGCCGCCTGCACACCGGCGCAAGGGCATCCCATACCGGGCACCGTTCGGCAACCTCGTCGTCTGACTCCAGCCAGGGTTGCAGTGAAGTTTTGACAGGGAGAAGAGAATGAGATTACTGAGTAGCCTTTGCCATCACTAGGACAGAAAATCCTCTGCAGCTAAGTTATGCAGATGATCCTGCTGTGCAACTTCTGGTCTTCAAATTCTGGTAATGTTCTTAACTTTTTGACGATGTCCTGAGAAATTTTTGGATGACATGAGAAACTAGTCTACTAGTATGACCAGCCAGGTAACAATGGAGTGGTTTCGTGGTGGTTTTTGAGTCCTGATTGCTGCTGGTTGCAGTTGATCTGTGTGTAAATATGGTTGCAGGCTGCAAGATGGGGGGATTAGGGATGGGAGCATGCTTGCTAAATCGAATTCAGCTATACGCTTCCTGATTGTGTTTTTTGCCAAACTATGCTCTGAGGCATCTTCAAATTCCTTGATATGGATGCCGTCTTTATCGTGCAAATGCCCAAAAGCTGTTGATTGATATTGATGTTGCAATTTTGCCTAGTATGTTGCTGATCTGAAATCTGAATCTGAATCCTTTTGCTCCGATTATACTACTGATCATGCTTTGATCTAGTTCTTGTTTGAATCATGGGTCAAGTTGAATGAAATCGAGGTACTTTGATAAGAATTTGTTGGACGTCGTGTTTGGTTTCTGAATGCAAACACAAATGCATCTATCTTCAGTGCTCTGCTTCAGGAACAGAACCTTAAGATTTTCTTCTTCTGCATTGCTGGGAACGCCTGCAGATGGACTGAGACCATCTTCGTTAAGTAAAGCAGTTTCTTTTTTTTGTTGCTCTTCGTGCAATTTTCAACAAAAGAGCACACACGTGGAGATGCATTGTTCACTTGCGCAAGAGCCATGTTTTTTCATCGACCCATTAGATGTGCAAAAAAAAAAATCTAAAAAAAAGATGTGCAAAAAAAAAAAAAAGAGATCATCTGAAGGGATAATGCAGCCAACAACACCAGGTGTTTGCACAACTGTATTTTCTTTTCTCATGGTAATGAGCATGCATGTGCACAAAGTTGTCAACACATGTGACACTTTTGTAGTGTACTGCTTAGGCAATAAAATCGAGTATGAATTTTGTGTTCTTGTATGAATTTGGATTGTAGATTGCCTGCAGCTTCCGAAGCAGGGCACATTGCCTAGATTGAGCGAGCTGTATGGAAGCGGTTGCCCGCTCGTTGTATCGAACAAGAGTGGAAGTTGCGTGTAGATAATATGACAAGTAATGCGGCTCTTAATTCGTGAAATCATCAAGTCATTAATCATGGGATAGTCTACTTAATTCCTGAATTTGGCGTGCAATTAATCCTTTTGTAAAATGTAGGGAATATGCTGTTAAAATTAAGCAAAACAAGTGCGATAGCTGCTATTCTGCAGTCCACTTTAGCTATATGCAAGTTGTCTGCTTTTATTCGGATCAATAGATTCTCAGACCGCTCATTCTTTTGTGAAGATTCGTGGTTTTATTTCCCCTTGAGTTATTTCATGCTTCCTTGGGCTGAATTCAGTCAATGCTCTTATTGGGCTTCAAGCCTGTTACCCGTTGCCTTTTTCTTCTTGTTGTTTTAATGTGTTTTTGCTTTTTGCTTTTTATTTTTAGTTTAGTCTTTTTTCTTCTTCTTTATGGTTATTTTTTAGATGTTGGGTGAGTGTAAATGTATACACACAAGTACTATACAATATGTGTGTATATATATTAAAATGTGAAAATTGCCCTATTATATGCTTACCCTTGTATGTTACAAAAAGTGTGATTCCAGTACAAAGTTGTGTGCAGTTTTTCTTTCATATTCTTTCTTCTTGAATGATACTACCAATGCCGATAATTCAATTTTTATTTAGAAAACTTTATTTTAGTTTTTATTTCATTTCCTTATTTAAAGGCAATACCAATGTCTATAATTCATTCTTTCTTAGAAAACTTCTTATTTGAGAAAATATATTATTATATGATTATTCTTGCATATTACTCCCTTCATTTTAGAATATGATGTGCATCAATGTTTGTGCTTGCCAAACGAGTGTATGTTTGACCAAGATTATAGAAGAAAATATCAACATATCCAATACATAATAGATAAAATATGAAAATCATTTTCATGATGGATCAAATGATATAAATTTATTATTGTAGACATTGATATTTTTTTTCTAGAAACTTGGTCAAACATGCACACATTTGACTCTTTACAGAACTAACACACCTTATATTTTGGAACGTAGGGAGAGTAAAGCATAATTTTATGGGTAAATTATGTGCAAATTTTGTCATTATTTGTTTTTTATTTTCTTTCTCCTTGAAGGGTACCAATGCTACTATTCTTTTATAGAAAACACCATTTGATTTTTGTGTGTGAAGTATACACACAAGTACTATTCAATGTGTGTAAATTATGCTAGAGTGCGAAATTGCATTATCATGCACTTATTCTTTGCATATTAAAAAGGGCGATTTTAATGTGTGCACGTTTTGTATGTGTGCACGTTTTCAATGTGTGTAAAGTACTATTCAATGTGTGCACGTTTTGTATTTTCTTCCTTCTTAAAGGGCAATACCAATGCCACTAAGTCATTCTTTCTTTGAAAACTTTATTATAAAAAGTTTTATGTCATTTTTGAAGGATACCAATGCCATTAATTCATTCCTTCTGAGATTTCCTTTTTACGGAAATTTCACTAAAATATATTATGAAAATTTCTATATAAATTTTGTACAAATCTTGCCATTTTCTTTCTTATTTAAGTGTAATACCATTCATTCTTCTTAGATTTTTTTAGTATTATTATAGGGGGACTAAGAAGGCTAGAGAAAGTAGAAGGCGGAGTAGGAGATATGCCCTAGAGGCA
>CBMN011748888.1:0-14091 GCA_000582825.1 Hordeum pubiflorum
ATGTAATTTATTTATGAAACAATCACAAGATTACCTCGGATGAAGAAAACTTATTCTGCACCCTGGTTAATGAATAGTAAAACATGTTCTTGGTGTTACGAAAAATACACAACATACATTAAATAAAAGTAGACACCAAAAACATATATTCAAACAGTTCATTATGTATTAAAATAAAATTGACAAATGTTTTAAAAATATAAATTAAGGCGGAAAAAATAATTGCCATTGAGAAAGTGCTCACTATGTATTGAAAACTGGTGACCATGTATTAAAAAAATGTTAAACATGTATTTCAAAAATGTATTACATATATACAAAAAATATACAAGGTATATGGAAACAAGTAGACTTAAAAATATATAAGATTTCAAAAAATATTAATAATTTTTTTCAAAATGTTAAACATGTATGTAAAAAATATTTCTGATACAAGAAATATTGATTGTGCATTGGAAAAAAGTAGAGATGTACTGTAAAAAAGAACAAATATATAGAAAATTAAAAAAGGAAAAAGGAGCAAACCCAATAAAAATAAAAATAAAGAAACCAAAAGAGAAAATGATAACCGAAGAAAAACGACACAAAAGAATGGAAATTTATAAAACTGAGAAATAAATAAATAAAACCAAGAAAGAAACAAAGAAAAATGGAAAAAGGAAAAAAATAAAAGCAAAAAAGTGAAAACCAAGATAGAAACAAAGAAAAGGAAAAAAAGGAAGAAAGAAACAAGGAAAAAGAAAAAAAATGAAGGAAGAAAGAAAGAAAGTTCAAATAAAAGTGAAAACTGAGAAGGTAACAAAGAAGAATGAGAAAATGAATAAAAAAGAAATATAAAAAAGTGAAAACCGAGAAAGAAACAAAAAAATAAAAGAAAAAAATGTGAAAGTCCTAAAAGAAACGAAGAAAACCAAGAAACGGGCGAAGAAACAGAGAAAACCAGTGAAGAAACAGAGAAAAATCAAAACAAAAAACAAAGGAAAATACTGAAGTGAATGAGCAAAAACAACCGACGCAGCTAGTGCGAGAGAGGGAACAACGCACAAAAATGGGCCGACCCAGTACTGTAGCGTGCAGACAAAATCTTCAGGCGAGACAGTTTGTAGTCTCGGTAAACGAGAGATAGTTTTCGCAGCCGGGCGGCACATGCACAGGCACTCCCGCGCATGGCCGACTCAATAAAGGGTAGGAAGATTTCCTCTCCTAATTGCCCACGCGTACGACTAAAAAAATGCAAACGCGTGTGTTCACTTGCATTGGTTAAATTATGTTTGGGACTGCTCCATATTAAAAATTGCAAGGGAAATCAGGTAGCTTCAGATGTCATCTTTAGAAAAACTAGAATATGAAGTATAAATTTCAATTTTCGGTGAAGCTCTTCGAGGGGTGCTTCAAAAACTCTAGTTCAGTTCAAAGAGGCTTCGAGGAGTTGGGGGGAGGAATTATCCACCACTATCACCATAAGTAGATACCACTTTGTTTTTCCTTGGGTCTCCCAGTCAAATAGACCTTTCTCACATAATTTCTTCATTCTTGAAGCTGATGCTAGGTGAAAGAAAAAAATGGTAGAACTACTCTATGATGAAGCTGCAACTTATGGGAGGAACTGCTCCAAAGTGAACATGATGGAGTGAAGCTGATTTGATAGAGTACAGCTGCCCAAATCAGTCCCTTAATTTGGTTTTTGGTCGTCCTTTTTCTGCCGTTACTCCGTTGTTATAAGAAAAAACTTCTCTGTCAATTTTGAAATTAAAAATAAGTTCAAAATTTTGGGGGAAACCCTGATTTTAAAATTTTGTGATTATGAAAAAAGTTTGCAATCTTCAAAATAAAACTATAAATCTTTTAAAAGTACATGATTTTAAAAAAATGAGATTTTTTTAAAAGTGTATGGTTTTGAAGAGTTTGTGGATTTATAAAGGTTCATGAATTGGAAAAGGAATCATGATTTTCACCAAAAAATCATAAATTTTAAAAATCAAGAATTTGAAGAAAAAAACAAATAAACCTGTCCTAGAAAACCAAAAAATAATGTTGGGAAACGTACTAGAAAAGATAAAAACACACCATAAAATCAAGGTCCCGAATCACTAGGAACATGCATACAAGGTTAGATCGGATCAGTCTTGAAGTCCCTCGAACCATCACATGAACGATCCCTCAAATAAAGATTGAAAGCACAATCTATCTATAGGTTGCACGCGTACGTGCTTCATGTTCCGGCAGCGCATTGTCGTCTAGAGCTTGACTTTGCCGTAGAATTAGAGGAGGGAGAAGAGAACCCCACATGGCTTCTCTATTATGAAAAACTTGAGAAAGCTAAAACTATATCAAGTCTAGATCAAGATGAGACTAGAGAGAAAACTAGAGGGGGGGGCTCCTATAGGAGATAACTTGTGTATCTCCACGGGCACCCCCTAAGTATATATAGGTGAGAGGGGGCTTGCCTCACTTGGGGAGGGGGTTCCTCCCCTTGGCATGCTAGCCAGCGGCGGAGGAGTCCTCCTCCACTCCCTATTCAGCCCCTAGCTTGTCCTATAAGCTAAGGGGAACACCACTCCTTATTTGGCCCAATAGGCCCGTTATGTTTTCTTCGATGAGGCCTTTAGAAACTTTATTAGCACATACTCCTTCCGTCCGGGTTTATCAGGACCCCTTTCATTTTGAGCCAAAGTTTGATCATGAATTTAACTAATAAAATATAAACTATATGTCCTAAAAAATATATCATTGAAAACCTCTTTCAAATACGAATCCAACAATATACTTTGTGTAGCATATACTTTATATATTTTTAGTTAAATACATGATCAAACTGTGACAAAAAATATAAGGGGGCCTAATAAACCCGGACAGAGGTAGTAGCCGCTAAATAAATACTAGGGACTTCCTGATACATATCAGGGCCTTCTATTATTTATATTAAGTCAACGAAAAATATTTCCGCCTATATAGTATTACCAATTTTCATCGAAACTCTTCTGGTAACTCCGAAATTCTTCTGGTTAGTTTCGAAACTATTTCTTCTATTAGCAAAACTTTTACGGTAATATTTTATCATATTCGAAAGTCCTATAGACTCAACGGATAGTAATCCCTTAAGCATGTGGCCATGCAGGTTCGGTGAAATAGAAACATGAACAAAAAACACTTTCGTTAAATGATCAATACCGAAACCGTGGACATCCATATTGACCTATATACTCACAAAAATGATATTTGAGCGAACCTTTGGTTATCATATGTTATTCCTTTTGCTTCCGAGGTGAGATATATCAGTATCCCTTGAGATTAACACATGCTCACTATATCGGCCTTCCCTTGTTATCCAGTTTTGTTCTCTTTTCTCATTCTCATTTTCCGACATCCCCGTAAACACCGAGAGGGCCCTGATAATATCTCCTCATCATTGAAAGAGCAAATCCTAGTCTCGAGTTATTTGGTCCCTCGTCATACGTTTTCGATGAATCCGTAAGTTGCCTTTATGATCACCCTGTCACGGATGAGGTTGGAACAACCCCTGAGTGCACCATCCGGTATGGAGGGACTTGATGCTCTCATGGTCTAAGGAATCATACATACACTAACTTTCATTTTATGGAGCAACTTCAGACGATATAATCTTTAGGTATAACAAACAACTAGGGTCAATTCAACATGAGTGTTCTTCCAACACCATGTTCTCAAACTTTGTTGGCATTATGGTCATGCCCATGATCTGGAAAAATAAGCATGAATCAACACTTTGAGCAACTCCTAGAGGCAATATGAGGAATCTGGTTTTACCGCTTATAACTCTACACGTGCTCATGTGTTTTCTTTGAATCGCATATTTAAGAACCATAGCAGTTATATTATAGAATATAAACATTAATTATTAACTTGGAAATAAATAATACTCAAATATAACCTCTAGGACATATTTTCAACAAAAACCACCCTAAAAAAATGAAGGAACCTTATAGAAGGTTTCCAAAACCAGTGAAAGAAACCTACATGTGTCGGCCCACATAGAAACTGTTGTAGGGGATGTGTGAGCGCTTTCGAGGGTTAACACCATAACTGCGTCATCAAGTGCTAAATAGGATTTCGAATTAGCTCAATGACCTAGGCACGTCTATGTGAGAGTTCCTATACGAAGCCTTACGCGCCCGCTTGCCAGCCAGCCCTCACACGACCGCTCGTGTGCGCCAGCCCCAAACAGCGTGCGCTCGCTTAGGTTGTTCCCTCCGTTGGAGTATATGGCAGCTGACCCTACTCTCTCGTCAGGCTTGGCGAGTTCCGCAAAGATCCAAATTCAACAATTGCAAGGATTCTAAAGGTGGCATACTTCCCATCATGCTCGATCTTAGATGCTGAGCTGGGAGCCCACCCTTCACAAATTTGGCGAGCCATACTTGATGGAAGGGATATTCTCAGCTAAGGTATGGATCCCACGGGGTGGGATGATGAAACCTTTTTCTTCTCAAGTTTCTCAACCACCACAATATGTCTTGAAGCTCATAGACTCTACTTCGTCAGCTTGACATGAAGATCTCGTTAGGGAGGTATTCGTTCCCTTTAATGCCAAAGCTATACTAAAAATACCTCCTTGTACAAGATAGGTTGATTATTTTTGGGCATGCCAAGAGGATCTTCGGGGATGTTTCTCGGTTCAGCTTATAAGATTATCATAAAAATTAAGCTCGACGGGGAAGCTTGGCTGGAGAAACGCGAGAATATGTCCAACGCAGAACAGGAGTCCAAAGGTTGGTCCTCTATGTGCAAGACGTCGGTCCCTTCAAAGCTAAGAGTGTTTACTTGGCGGCTCATACAACATTTGCTACCTACAACTACAGGAGATGTACTCCATCATTGAAATATGTCCACAATGTGTGTATGTGCGCTGTGTGGTGCCGCGGACAGTTGGCGACACTCGCTGATTCGGCCCTATCGAACAAAGTCATGGTCGAGCATATGTGTATGACCCATGAGCCATATGCGAAGGTATGGTTATTTGTGATGAATGAATCCCTATCAGCGGAGGAGTTTACGGTGATGATAGTTACATCCCGGGCCATATGGAGTGGAACCAGAAAAGCCATACATGAGGACATCTACCAGACTCCATATGCTACCTACAACTTTATCAAATCGTTCTTGTCAGAGATCAAAATTTCATATCAACCACAGACAAGGGAACAAACTTTAAGAGTTCCAAGGCCCAGGCATTGGCTTCCGCCTCCGGAAAATCATGTTAAAGTTTACGTGGATGATGATGTTGTTGGAGATGGGGGATATGGTTCGGGGTGGGCATAAAAACCGAGGACCGAAAATCGCACCGAAGAAACCGGTACCGACCCCGAACTCACCGAAACCGAATATTTCGGTCGGAAGTTCGGTTGGTGATCCTGAAAAACCGAAGTTTGTTCTGTAATCTTGGTTCTATGTGTCAGCTACCCGAAGACACCGACGACACCGAAGTATGCCAGGAAAGAGGTCCAAGTGCACTTAAATCTTCACAGCCCAAGCCCAACTTGCTCCACTCCAGCACGACAAATCATCATCCCTATGGTTACCGCACCCGCACTTCCAGCCCAAGCACAATTCCCGTTTGTCCCTTATCTCCTTTCGCAACCCTCGTCGCTCGCATCTCACCGCCTCGCCGCCCGCATCTCGTCGCCCCATCTCCTCCTATTCATCCTAGTGGGTGTCGGCTGACTGCACCTTAGTCTTCTGCTTCAGTCAGGCGCTTGACAGCCGACCGTGGGCGCTCGACTGGCGAGTGCTTCTGCACGGGAAGATGGATAACGACTGGTGAGCTAGATGGGGAAGAACAACTACACCAATGCTCCGACAACAGCGGTCTTGATTTTCAACAAATGCTAGCGACACACCCTGCTCAATTTTTCAGAAAATTGGTAAGCTAGATCGATGCTCATGCAGAACACATTGGTCCGTCCGGTTTTAACCGAGCACCAAACCGATGTTAAGACATACCGAAACCTCGGTTAGTTGTTTCCTGTGAAACCGATCGGTTAGTATTTCTGAGAAACCGAATTGCTCCAAAACCGAAACAACCGGACCGATCGGTTCGGTGGAACCGAACGCCCACCCTAAGATATGGTGTTGTTAGTGCAGTTTGCCGCAACCAAATTGGCACGTTCCAAGCGGCTCGACGATGGCGTTTAGGATAATTGAATACCTCCATGTACTTGAAACTTTGTTAATCAAGGCGGCACTAGCGCTGGTCGATGATCTCTACATCCAGTGAATTTTGGCTACATCAGATTGGAAAGTGGCGGTCTACAAGATCAAAGGAGAAAGTGTTGCAATTTATAGAACGGTGATAAATTAAATAACAACATGGGCTACTGCTTTGAATTAGTGTATTTGTAATCAAGAGTTTAGAACCTTGAAAGTAGAAGCTCACAATCTGGCAAAGCATACCTTATCTTTAAGGGTTGACCGCCATAATCGGTTAGGTCACCCCGGCGACCTTCTTTTCGTCCATGTGAAAATCCTGACAATCAAATAAAGTTTTGCGAGATTGTGAAGAAAAAACTGGACACTCACCATCCCTTCAAAAGAAAAATCTAGCCGCTGAACAAGAACAAACTTCTCGCCATTGCCCATGGGCGTTGAATGGCCATTGCCCAGACCATTGACTATCCCTAGCAAAACGTTCATGTGCTCGACTTTTTTGGGGGAATTTGAGAAAAGCTCATGGATTTGAAAAAAGTGCACTGGTTTGAAAAAAGTGCATGTATTTGCAAAACATTTACAAATTTGAAAAAGAGTCACGCATTTGAAAAATGTTCAAAAATTATAAAACAAATCAAGAACTTTAATAAAAAGTTCATGGATTAGTAAAACATTTACGATTTCGAAAAAAAAGTTCAAGGATATGAAAAAAGCGTTCATGAACTTGAATAAAAAATTCATGGATTTGAAAAAAAAATCACGCAATTGAAAAATATACACAAATTTGAAAAAAGTTAGTAGGTATGAAAAGCGTTCAAGAATTTTAAAAAAGTTCATGAACTTGAATGAACAGTTTACGAATTCAAAAACGTTCATGAATTTGGAAACAATTAGCGAATATGAAAAACATTCACAAATTTGAAAAGCGATCATGAACTCTAATAAAAAGTTCATCAAATTGATAAAACCAAAATCACAGGATTGAAGAACATTTGCGAAGTTGAAAGATTTTTTGGATTTGAAACAAAGTTTACTAATTCGAAATAGTTAATGAATTCAGAAAAGTTCGTGGATTTGAAAAAAATACAAATGAAATAAAAAACCTTAATAGAGAAAAGGATAAAAAAAGTAAAAGTAAAAAATAAATAAAAATCAAAATAAAAAAGCTGTTAGAAAAACTGGCTAAAGAAAAATTATAAAAGACCAGCCTAAAAAACAAAAACGAAACAGCCGGAAAAATCTATAATCATTCCAAAACCGATAAAACAACCTACTGTGCTCAGTTTACATGGGCCAACCTTTAAATGGTGCTCTAAGCGCTAAATACAAGTTAGCCGGCTATGACTTGCCTGCAGCGAGACGGCACGTTCAGTCGCCTCAAGGGCAACCTAGAGTGGCTCAGCCCAGTAGAAATACGTAAGTGTTTTGTTTTCTTTCTGTTTTCTTGGGATGCTTGTGTTTTTATGCTTGTTTGATTTTTTTTGTTACTTCTATTTATATTCCTAACCTGTATCCAATATTATATATTTGGAAAATTTAATTTATTTAACTTTCAAAAAAAGGGTTCACTGTTTACTATAAAAAAATGTTTGAGCAGCCTTCAAATTAGCTTTTCGTGTTTTTGGAAAAACATTTGTGAAATTCGTGACATAAAAAAAACTTGGTCACGCATTGTTAAAACCGTTCATGGTATTTAAAAACCCATCATGTAATGTTTAAAAGTGTGTATGATGTTTAAAACAAATAATGTAATATTTGTAAAATATTTATAGTTTAAAAAAGTGGTTCAAGACATTAAAAAATGTTCACCACACTAAAGAATGTTCGCACACTTTAAAACAGTTTCATAAAACTTTTGGAGAAAATTCAACGTTTGCTTGACAAATGGTCATCGTGTATCTAAAAGATGTGTGGCGTGCATTTGATAAAAGTTCAAGATTTATCTGAAAAATGTTCAACTTGTATGCAAAAATGTTTAGCGTGTATTTATAAAAAAATCGACATATATATAATAATATGTTTTGTGACATTTTAAAAAACTACCTAATCAAATGTGAAAACCAACTCTTGGTGTGTTCATTAAAACATATTCATAACATATAAAATATGTTTATGCCATAGAAAAACGTTCATAAACAAATGGGAAAATATTTGCAAGTTTAGAAAATGTTCATTACATTTTCGAATAATGTTCAAACATTGGCTTAAAATTGTTAATTTAGTATTAAAATTGTTAATGTGTATTTTGCAAATGTTCTACATGTATTAGACAAATATTAAACATACTTTTTTTTAACCATTGAACAGCCAAGAACTAATAAGGGGTCCAAATCTGGTCCTTCAAAATTATAATTGGTAGTTTGTTCTCAGAGCTGTAACTACTTCAATTTTATGGTTTTGCTGAGGTGATGCTCCGAAGAAAAACCCATAAAAAAGCCATGATGTATTTAGAGTATGTTTAACATGTACCTGAAAAATGTTCTACTTGTACACGAAAAATGGTCACTTTGTATATATATTCAACAAAGTATTTGAAAAATGGAAAGAAGATAAAAATATGAAAAAGATAACAGAACAAAAACTAATATATAAAAAACTAGAATAAAATCCAAGATATAAAACAACAAAAAACTAATCTTAACAAAAGAAATAAAAACGCATAGAAAAATATGTGGATGGTGTTAAAATAAGTCCCTACCGGTGTGTAGAACCTTTTGAAAAACCCTCTATTGGGCGGCCACTAAGGCGAGCGCCAGTGGCAGGACGACGATACATATCATAGTAGACGAGATATATCATTTGACAATTAGCTTGTGTGATTCTGAGCACAACTGAAACAAAGCCCAACGAGTTGGACATCGATGCCTCAAGATATGACCAAGATAAGTCTATAAGAAATTCAAACTCACAACATATGCCCAAATAGGTCAAGGCGCCTATCCAGGAGAGCAACTAATTGAGGAGCGCTTCTTCGGAAGACTTCGAAGAGTCACTCTCAGGCGCCGTCACTTGGTGCGTTTTCAGCCGTCGGTATGTGTCGCGTTCTGGGTGGTTCGTTTGGAATTTTTTTCTCGCACACGTTTTTGGCTTTTTAGATGTTTTTTCCCGGTTTTTTTATTTTTTATTTTTCACCTGTCTTTCTTAGATTTTGGACAAAAGAAAAATTCAAAAAAAAAACTTTTGCACGAAAAAGCGCTTTATTTTTCTTTCTTGAGAGGCACGGATTTGCTTTCACGAGAGGGACGGCCGTGCTCTCTTGCCTTTCGGAAACGAAAAAAAACACGTTTTCTTTTTATTTTTGTTCCTCAAGAGGCACAATTTTGGTTCCGCGAGAGGCACGACCGTGCCTCTCGGAAACAAAAAAAAATACATTTTTTCGTTCCCCGAGAAGCACGGTTTTGCTTCCACAAGAGGTACGGACATGCCTCTCGGAAACGGAAAAAAACGCGTTATCTTTTTTTTCGTTCCTTGAGAGGCACGGTTTTGCTTTCACGAGAGGCACGGATCTGCTTCTGTGTGCCTCTCAGAAATAGAAAAAAAAAATGTGTTTTCTTTTTTCCTCTTCCGCCAGAGGCACTATTTTTTCGTCCGTTTTTTTTTTCCTGAAATAAAATGTTCTTGAAAACCTACCAACATGAGATCTAGTTTTGGAGATCTCGACGCGAGGAATCCAACGATGAAAATGATTCGAGATTTGGACACACGGTTTAAGAGATAAAACGTTTTAAAATAACGAATCTATGAAAAAAGAAAAAACTCGGAGGTTGCAACAAGTGGCACACATGCAGTGTGTCATTTATCACAACCTAAAAAGATGAGAGTGACATTTGAAAGGTGTATTCCTCAATTAGTGATTTCGCCTATCCAGTCAAGAACATTTACGGTAAGGTCACCCACGTTCACGTCTCACATGGGTGGACCCAAAAGGTTGTCATTTCTTTTCACCTTTTCTTTCTTTTTCGTTTTTACAAATAGTAATATATTTTGATTAAAGTATGGTGATGTTTATGCTGTTAGTTTAGCGTAATATTTATACTTTTTTAGAATATGATATTTTATCTGGAAAATTATGTTATTAAAAAAGGGTGAATAATTTTAAATTTCATGGAATTGTAAAGTTATGCCAAAATTCATGGAATTTTAATTAGCGTTAATTAATTTTTAGACGATGTTCACGGAAATTTAGAAATTATCCTGACAAGATTTCCTTAGGCTTGTCAACTTGTGACTTTCATTTTGAAGAACTAAAGAGCATCTACAGCCAGACTTAGCAAATCCGGCCCCCTATACGCCCCGTGGACGCGCCCGGGCACGTCTGTGGATAGCGTCCGATGGCCCCTCATATGTTGCGTCGCACATCCACATACATGAAATGCCAAACCTCAAATCTATGCAATCCATGCGAGGGTGCCGGACGGCGAGGGCTTGGGCACGGGAAAGGTTGGAGGGTGGCAGGAGGAGAAGGAAGTGTTTGAAGGATTTGGTGCAATTTATGATGGGCTCGGGGTGTCGGGTCCGACGTGGTGGGCGTGCCTGGGCGCGTCCGGACATCCCATATCCGTCTCATATTTGGGCTAGATATGAGGGGTGCCGGTCAGTCCGGCGTTTGAGGCCGTTTAAGAAGCCCGTCTGAGTCGAAATTTCGTGACCGGACGGTCTATCCGGGCATTTAAGACGGGCATGAGAGCTCCGGTTGCAGATGTTTTAACCTTGAACAAATATGACAACATTGTGTGGCGATGTAGAACCAAACAGCCCGAAAAAAACCAGTATATCCGTCGAAGGTAGTCCCGTGCCAATTAAAGAGCTGCATGATACAGGGGCCGGTCCGGTGCACGGCTAGCCTTCATGGCAGTTCACGTTTGAGGCAAGTAAAAAGGAAACGTACTGGTGCGTGGAGACGGACCGGACGTGACTCCCATCCACAAGCCACCACACCGTTCACCTACTTACGGTACGCGCAGGCCTCACATGCGCTCACGTGCGCCGCGCGCACGCTCGTGTTGACATTATGCTCGTCCGCACGACTGCATCCCAACCCACTTCTTCTACTAACCCCTTTTACTGGGAGTGATCATATGATTGTTCGCCTCCCTAATCCGGCGCAGCAGTACTGATCCGCAAAGTAGCGAGGCGTTGTCTGCTGCAGCTGCTCGGGACTTTCGCGTGCGACTGTAGCGGAAGATGTATGCTTGCGAGTGGCCGCTGCTCTGTCAGTGCAATGCGTTTTTTTTTTACCGGTGCCGGAAGCGGTCAGATTCTGCTTGAGAAGGTGGCAGAAGCTGGGTTGCGTGTGAATTACATTACCAGGAGGAGGAACATCCTTTGATCCGCAGCGTACACACACACACACACACACACACACACACGGCTTTGGTGTCAGTGTGCACTGAGTGTGTTCCAAGGAACATGCATCATTAACTAATGTGGTTGCTGTTGAAATACAGTAACAGACAAACTGTCCTTCCGGTCGATCTTTCCCGCTGTCACCGATTGATTATTTTCTACCCTGGAGGGTGAATGGGCTCTGCAGTTTTCGTATGTGCGGCGCAGACTGACAGAGCTGCGTTTTTCAAGCGAGCGTGCCTCAGGGCCTGCCTCGTCACTGTTGAACGCGGATGCAGTTCTTTTCCCCTTATCTGAATCGGCACACTGTTGCTGCTAGCTACCACTATATGATCCCCCTAAATAGTCATGTCATTTCGACATTTCCCACTATGCACGACGACACTGGCCTACAACCAAAGGACGGTGCTAATCTTAAGATTCCAAGGGATCACCCCAACCATGAAGCGATCCAGCCAATGCAGCCGTCCAATCAAGAAAAGAGTTCACACTCGTATCACATGCTGACAAAACCACACCATCTCCAACTTGCTGCCGTGCTTTAGTATCACTTCATCATCCTCTCGTTCTCACTTATATTCTGACAGCGCCAAGCAGGGGTCGACGACAAGCAGAGAGAGAGAGAGAGAAACCCGAGGTCGAGGACCGCCCAAGGCAGCGGCACGCCGATATTCCAAGGAAGCTCATGTAGCCAGCTGCAACAAGTATTCCCGGTGCCGGTGTGACTCACATTTCGCAAAAGGCGCGACGGCCGGCTAAGATTTGGACGTCGCGTCAATCTGATGGCCAAGATTTCACTGTCACGTCCACTTTGTGCGGTTCGGATTAGACCGGGGTCGCTGCGCGGCATCAAATGCTGCGCTGCTGCCTGTCGTTCCGCATCCAAAGGGACAAGATTTTGCCCGACGTCGAAACGACTGCGGGCGTGCCGAGCCAGGTCGCTCCCCGCCGATGCGATGCCATGCGACAGGTGAGCGCACACGCGGAAAGATACCGCCATGCTTCAAACTTTTACAGTGTTTCCAGTGATTTTCAGAGTCACGGGCGACTGTAGAACGAAGACGTTTGGCCTGGACGACTGCGGACTCCAGCCGGCATTTGGCACCGACGCGGCGATTTTCCAAGAACACTGCGAGCAAACTCAATCGATCTTGTTTGTCCCGGACTGTTTCATCGATATGGCACGTACGCGGTGCCGTACGTACAGGGTGTACCAAACAGAGCCTAAATAGTGCGGCGGGCAGCGGCTGCTCGACGAGCCCATCAACGGGTGCGTGGTTCCTGGGAAACCAAAATCATGGGAAACCACGGGTGGGCTCCGACCATTATCTTGACGTATTATTGAAATTTTGTCAGGGGATGAACAGCTTGAACAACGAGGCAGACTGAACCAGCGTCCCCCCTTCCCTTTGCAAGCCACATCCGGATCCTATCCGCGTCTACTGTTTGTTGTGCTGGCTGGCCTTTGGGGCTTTGAATATGAACACAGGTGTCGTGGGCGTGGCGCTAATTCTCTGTCACTCTAGGCTATGCCAAAGGGCTAGTCCATTTTGATGTGTTGTCTTGCAAGAATACGTTTGGTCGCCTGGCTTGCAAGATTATGATCCAAGCCACCTGGTCGACGAATGGCGAGTAACCGGGGTTTTTTTTTTTGCAGGGTTTTTAAGCTTCGAAATGGTGTTGTTCGATCCACTTTTTGTGATTGAGAGCATTGATTTCCTTCTAATCATTACCAATATATAGTGTTTATATTAATGTTAAATAGTGGCTATTTGTTTTCGACGAACCAACAATGGAGAGATGTCAAATCCGAGTATTATTTGTCGTGGAATAAATAGTGGATATCTTCACTATACCAGATGTGGTAACCAAAATAATTAATGGTTGGGCTTAAACACGATGCACGTCATGCACAACCAGACAAAACCATATTCTCTTTTATTCTATGTTATTTTATGTTGTAGTTGCCCTACCATTTTTCCTTATGAAGAACTGACATTCATTTTTCACCTTATGATTAGTATTATACCTTCGTAAAATCCATTAGTTGTTTAAATTTTTTGTACTTTGCTAGGTCTTCAAATATGTTGTATATGTAACTTAATTTTAATGCAATGATCTACGACAATTAGATCCGCGTACTATGCTTTCTTTTTTATCACTTAAACAGTTTATGTTTGCATTTTAGACTGTGACCTCACGATCTTTGATCATATTTTTGTTACCCCAGATTTGGCGTGCATCAGATTATTGAACAAAAATCTACCACAATTCGGACATATGTCCCCCAGAACTACCCCTTTATCTATATTCTTTTTTGCTAAGAACTACCACTGTCGGTAAGGTACCTATCAACCATCCTAAGCCGGATTATGACAGGATTGGCCCACACGTGGTCCACCTGTCACGTGATACGTCGGCAAGCGTGTGACAGCGCTCACAGTTAGAGCATCTACAGCCGGANNNNGCAAATCTGACCCCTTAAACGTTCATGGACGTGCCCGGTCAGTGACCGGGCGTGTCCGTTTTGAGCCCCTATAATTTGGTCCGCGTAGCCACACT
>CBMN011748902.1:0-13440 GCA_000582825.1 Hordeum pubiflorum
TTTTTTTTTTTTTTTTTTTGAAACTGGAAACGGATTCCACTAAACATCAGGCACAGCTAAATCACTGGCCACAACGTCACATACATCACTCGGCACATCCTCCAACCACGGGCGGTGGGGATCATTGCCACTAGCTCCAAAAGCAGCAAGAGCATGAGCTACAGAGTTACAGCTACGAGGAGCAAACGATACAGGGACAGAGTTAAATTGCAGCCGTATAAATTGTCTCAAATCTCGGAATAGAACACCCATTGGTGCTAGATCATATTCAGAGCTCTTGAAGGCTTGGACCAGATTTTGCCAATCAGTCTCAATATGCAAGGTAGTCATCCCCCAAGCATTAGCTGCTCTAACTGCCTGGAAACACGCCTCAGCCTCCGCGTGTAGCGCACTGGATACATACTGTAATTTCCCTGCTCCAGAACCTCTTACAAATCCATTGAATAACAAAACCCCAGCCACCAGATATATTTGCCGCATAATAGGCTCCATCAATGCTAAAGTATGCTTCTAATCTAGAGCTCACATGCTCTTGCCATGAACAGTAAAATCGTAAAAAAATAAAAAAAAACGAATTTTTTTTGTAGCAAACTTTAAGAAATGTTTGAAGTGCATGCAAATTTTCATCATGAAATCACATTGGAGCAAGTCGTGGCAAAAAAAATCAAAGCTCCAAAATGCGTTCGAAAGTAACATTTTCAGAGTATCGATTTTGTTTTTTACCACGCCTTGCACCGATGTGATTTTGTGATGAATTTTTGCATGCACTCCAAACATTCTTTAAAGTTTGCCACAAAAAATTCAGAATTTTTTGAATTGTTTTTCTATTTTTTTCGAATTTACTGTTCATACGCATTTGAGCTCGAGCTTAAAAACTCCACATCCCCATCAATGTTAATTTTGAGGTTATCTCCCACTGGCCTCTGCCAATACCGCTTCATAGGTGCAGCCTGTATCTTCCTCTCCTTTCCCAAAACTTGCATGGATTCAGTCGCCCGGGTTCATGCCATCACAACATGGTTCTCTGCATCTTAGTTATGTATAGGCCGGGTGTTACTCATAATGTTTTGTATCCGCTTGATGCTACATTTTAAGATAATAAAATACCCATTTATCAAAAAAACTCATTACTTAACAATAGATTTATAGTCTAGGTGCAAGCGATTAGAAAGAAATTCTAGAACAAGTCTCAGCCGTAAGCTCGCCTGCCTAGCAACAGCATCATCTTTTGCACACAAATCAGCTTCAGTATTAGCAGTTCCGTATACTAAATGGAGAGAGAAACTATAAGAAAAACTCTATGTAGCCCCTTTTATTTCCCCAATGATAGCATGACATTGAGAAACATTTTTTTATGGGGTAAGAAACATAGAAAATACTGAGTAAGCTTGCTATATAAAGTAGTAGTAAGTCTACAACACTTATTTCGGGACGGAGACTTGTTAACACTTGAGGGTCACTTTCAAGCATATTGGTCTGAAAATCTTGGTTTTAAGCAATCAGAATCCCATCTCTAATAGCCGTAGCTTCCATGATCAAGGCATTAGCAGCAGAACGATACCATTTGGAATTTTCCACAGGGAAACTTCCATCAATTATTTTGTAAAGCTAAGGTTCAGAAGGTCTCCAACAATCACAAGTTCATGGCTTAGAGCAATGCCCCTGTTTAATAGTAGAGTTTCAAAGATCATCCGCAATATCCACTGTCCATTACATATTCTTCTCAAGATTCTTTCTCTCTTTTCATGAAAATGCTCATTAAAAGCACACCAAATTGACCACATAACACCTATGTTCGTTGATATCTGAACTACGTTCGTTGCCCATGTGTAGTGATGAATGTTTGGGACCTCACCTCTGTTAATTTCTTCACTGTCGAGCAGAACAGTTGAGCCCAGTTACAAAAGATGAGAGCATGCTCAGCTGTTTCCTTAGCCTGCATGCAATAAGCTTTATTCATATGTCGGCTCAATTAATCCCTTTGACAATGTATTTTTCATCTTCATAGTTAAGTATCGATCCTTGATCTTGGTGACTTGTGGACTTGCAAGCTGTAAAAAGGAAGAATCATAGTGTAACCTTCAAAGTAGAAAAATCAGTTCAGACCCACATAATGCATCACAACTAGTTACATATATGTCACAAGTGTTCACAATGTTGTGCGTGAACCATTGTGCACTTGTGCCGAGGGAACATCTTTGTTGGTTAGTGGGCACGACAAACTCGAATGGCTGGAATCTTTCCCATGCGGCGGGCCTCTTCTCCTTTCAATCAACACCACCGAGAGCTTCGAAAGCAAGTCCACTATCCCGAATACTCCATCAGTATATGACATAACAGCCAGCCTAGCTAAGCCTGGTAAGCAGAGAGTGACAGCGCCCCCGACGGTGAATTTCTGTCTTTGTATAGCATGCTAATTCTGGTTTGCTGGTTATTATTTTTGACGAAACCTACAATTTCATTAAGAAGAGTTTGCCTGGTTTATAAAGAAAACTAGGCCGAAACCACACAATAGCATGGTTGAATAGGATGGAAGAATATTAACGGTAAGGCTTCCTACGTGCATGCTCGTTTTCTTTTGCCATGTACGTACATACTTTTAGAGGGTTTCACCCTACGCTTCTGCTTTTGCACCAAGAGGTGTCAATATCATCAAGACCCAGATGGAATGCAAAGATGACAATTGGTTATCAAAGGGGTTGATTGCGCTCACATAACGAGCACAGCTTATTGCCTGTCTCTAGTTAGCTTTTAGTACCCCAGCTTATACGGGGAGACCAACAGAGATAATACATTATGCTGTTACACACAGCACTGTTTGCTTAACCAGCAGTTGGGGCACTGGTGCTCGTCTATGTCATGATGCTGATGTTGTCGTGCTTTCTTTTATCAATGTGTCATGACTCATGTGTGGATGTCGCGATATGTTGCAGTCTTTTCACAGGGAAAAAGAAGTGTGCACTCGGTGGGCGTTGGCCGTGGTGGCCTTGGTCGCTCGCACCCTTTTCCGTATGGCCATCTTCCAGTGAAGTGTCTCTTTCCTCGCATAAGATCATAATAATTGTGACGAACATCACCGACCACTGTTCTAGACCATGATTTTTCATTGGGAGAGCATGTAGGCTCATTGTCGATCACTGTTGACGATGCTGATGCTGCCATCAACAATTGCTACCAGCCGGCAGGCTTCTACTGACATTGAGCTTTGGGAGCTAGCCTCGGAGGCTGTGATGATGCATAACGACCTCTTGGTCAGCTCGTGTCGAAAGTGAATTTATGGACGCATTGAGGGCATCGACTCCATACTGCCCGGGCTACCGCAATCGAACAGCCAGCTGATGGACCTAACCTAAGTTACATGATTGTTATGGTGGTGACACTGTTGTGCATACACACTTGTGCCAGAGGGAATATTCATTTTGGCTGGTTAGTGGATAGACGGACCCACATGCCTGGAATCTCTGGTGTTCTCGGTATCACATCATCAAATCACATCAAAGAGGTCGTTGCTAGTTTTTATTTCCTCCGTCTCATAATATAAAAGCATTTTTTAAACTAATATATTATGAGATATATTATGAGATGGAAAGGGTAGTTGTTAGTTGAGACGTCCAATCTGAAGAACATCGTATAGTGCCGATATATCATTGTTGCCACAAGAAAGGTAAGTCCACTACGTACTGCCTAGCCGGCTAGCAATCCTGTTGCTGGTTAAGCTCGATGCCTCGATCGAGAGATTTGGTGCGCTTGCACATGATGATTCTAGTGTTCTCCAAACAAGTGCGTGCAAGTATATATGTACGGTGTCGCCACCGACACGACCGGCCGGAGACGAGCCGAGGTGGAGACTCGACTATGATGAAAACAAACAAGCGTGAGTGAGACCAGAGTCACACAGCTTTTTGCCTGCTGCTAGCTTGCTAGGCTTTAACCCTAACCTTATCGGCATAAGGACATTTCTAACCAATCCTTTAAAAGGCCATAACGAAGTAAAAATTTGATTATTTCCTTACGGCGCACCTAGTCGATCCCCTATCCGGCTTAGTGGAGTAAAAAAATTACTTCGGCCCTATCCATCCCCTAAATACACTTCATTCGGGTCGTTAGAGAGGAAAACTCCCACTTCCCCCCGTCGTCCCCCGTCGCTCCCGCGAGCGGCGGCTGGGCGAATCCCTAGATCCTCCCGCCCCCCTCCTCTCTCTCGCCGTCGTCGGAGGGCACCGCCGGGCAAAGCCCAGGAGGCGGTGGCGGCGGCGAGGCCCTTTCTCCTCCTAGCAGGGGGGCTGCAGCGCAGGACGCGACGCTCATGGCGGGGGAGCGGCGCTGGCGTGAGGCGCAGCGGCGGTAATGCACGTGGCCAGGCAGGTGGCTCAGGCGGGCGATGGAGCCGCGGCGGCTACGTGGTGGGTCCTGGGAGCGTGGCGACGACCGCATTGCCCTCTTCACGGCGTCGGTCCATGGCGGGTTTCGTGATGCGTGGTGGCCTACAAATGGTGACGACGGGGCTCACGGCAGAGGTGCGCGTCCGACGGGAGGAGGCCGTGGCTAGTACGGTTGCTACCGCGTAGCAGCTGGACCCTTGGCCGGATCTGGAGGCGCCAGATCTGGTGGGCCGCGACGGTTGCTCCTCTGGTGCCGCTGGCTGGTGGTCACCGACGGTGTGGGGATGGCCGGCAGGGAATTCCTCCTTGCGTTGTGATTGACTGTACCCTAGCGTGTCGGCGCTCGGTAGCTTGGCAGCCGACCTGGGTGTTGCAGCGTGGCTGCAAGGCTTGGTGGTGAGCCTCCGCCATTCATGTTGAAGCGGGATTTGGTGGAAGGTTGGAGAAGCTTCTTTGCTCCTTCGGTAGGTGCTGGACATGGATATGTTGGGCTGTTTCTTGGTGGGGTTCTCGTGCACCCTACCGTCATCCGGCCTGGCCGTTGCGCGGTGGTTGCGCTCGTCGGCGAGGCGACCGTTGTGGCTCTGGCGATAGTGGTTGACGTTCGGCGGTAGGGTGCAGGTGGTGGTGCTCCTCTCTTCTCCTAGGTTTCGATCGGCGACGCGGGCGGCTCGCGCAGCGGAGATGGTCGGGACATAGGGCTCGTGCTCGGGCGGACCAGCTTGAGGCACGGGGCGGTTCGGAGTTCCGACTCCGGGTAGGCGATGGTGGGCTTGGTCCAGGTGGTGCCCGCGAGCAAAGGGGTTCCTCTCCTCGCGGGTACGGTGGTCGATGGTGGTGGTCGAGGCACCGCTACTATGTCTGACAGAATGGTGCTAGAGGCCACGAGCATGGCGTCGTGCGAGCGGATCGGTGGCGGCCGTCGGTAGGCACGGGGTTGTGTCCCTCCCCGGTCCACCGGGACTGGCTGGGGACACAGGTGTTAGCGCCTCCTACTGTGGAGGCGCCGACCCATACTCTATGGCTCATGCCGGGCTAGGAGTGAAATGAGTCACCTTTTACTCTTCCTGCCGTGGTGGGTGCGTCGTGATGTTGGCGATGGGCGGTGTCTTGGACATGGATGCCGGGGTGGCGGCCCCGAATGGTGGTCCGCATGGTCGTCTCTCCGGCGGGCACCATGGCGGTGGTGGTGGCTTTCCCTCTTGGTCATGTGGGCGGCAAGAGGTATAGTGGTGGGTGTCTTGGGCATGCCCTCTGTCTTGGCAGTGGCAACGCCCCGATCCGGATCTCGGGATTTGAGCTCGTCACGCGGGTCCTGAAGGCCTCATAGTGACACAGTGGAGCTATCAAGCGAAAGCTCCGCGCTTTGTAGCCGTCGACGGTGACGCTCGCGGGCGCCACTCTCTTCTTGAAGACGTCGTCGTAGTGCTCCTTTCCATGTCAAAGTTCCGGGTGAAAACCGTTGTCCATGGTGGACTTGGCAATGGCGACGCTTCGCGTCGTTATCCCTCTTGAGGACGTTGTTGTGGAGCTTAGGTGTTTTAGAGTGTTGTGTGGCGTTGTATACAGATCTTTCTGTGTTCTCTTTTGGTAGCGTAGTCGCGTGTGTCTTGCGTGACCCGCTTATCTTAGAATCGGCATTGTATGAGGGCTACCACATCACCTTGTATCGTTTGGTTGTGTACTATGTTTGGGTGTTGCTTTATATATAAAGCGGGGCGAAAGGCCGGTTCTAAATATACTTCGTTCGGAGGCGGCTGAGTATAAATTTTCATCACGCCAAAGCCTCCGTGTGGCAGGCCCGTTCTTTTTATGCTTGATTGAGTCACTTAGATGTGCAATATAGACAAATCCAAGTTTAAAAGGGCATTTCCTTCCACCTGCATCAATTAAAAGATTAATCCCTAGTCCCCTAGTTCCTCCGTTCGTGTTTATTAGACTACCCATAATGAGAGTAACATAGGTAGTAACATCGATGCCACCTATGAAAAAAAGATGATGTGGCAGCTAATCAATAAGGAGAGAGACAAATTGAGTAACATAGCTAGTTACTCATACCACACATACCAAGATAAGATGATCTATAAGATAATAAATGAAAGACTCTATGTTACTACCCACTATGGAGATAGTAAGTTAGACTAGTAACATATGCATGTTACTATTCTATGTTACTTCCCGTTACGGGTAGTCTTAGGCCTAAGAGCACCATAAGCATGTCGTTTTTATAAGGCCTTACTTTAAAAACCTACATGCATGCTTCCATGTCATTGGCTGTAACAAGAGTTATTGTTGCTAATCCCACAGCCGAATAATAAATACGCTGCATGCATTCTTTTTCATTGGCTGCATATGAGAGTTGGCTTGTGAGAGAGTGCATTGGGAGTATGATTGAAGGATTAATCCGAGCAAATTACTATATCCTTGGTCCCTGAAAAGTAGTATCGGTTCCAATAAATCCAAACTGAGGGAATAGTTAGGTAATTAATTAGGGGTTATTTAATTCCTAAAAGGAGTTTGGGCTAGTTACTACATGCAGATCAACCCCAAGACAATCGCTCATCTTAAGAGGTACTGCTCGAAGGAAAAACCTATATGACGCACCTTGTGTCCAGTTACCACGCAGTCGCACACGGATTCACAACCGAATGATGACCTGGGCCGGCCCGTTCAGCACTTCATTGATCCCGGTTTTAAGAACCTTCTAGGAAGTTACTAGCTGGTTTTTACCGGTATTGGGAATCAATTAGGACTTACCTAAACCGGTTTTTTCTGTTTATATTTATATTTATTTTTTATTTTCCCTGGTTCTTTTTTATCCTTTTTCTGTTCCTTTTTTCCTTTCATTTTTGTTTTCATTTTTTATTTTATTTTATTTTCAAGAAAATGTTCGTATGTTTTAAACAAAAATCATAATTTTCCAAAATGATCATTTATCAAGTTTATTCAGGAGTTTCAATAAATGTTCATGCCTCAAAAACTTGTTCAGGTTTTTACATTTGTTCAGGAGTATAAAAAATGTCCGCGTTTTCAAAAAATGATAAATATCCAAAAATTGTTCGCAAATTTTCAAAAATGTTCCCATTTTCATGTGTTGTTCGGATGTTAAAAATATGTTCATCTTTTCAAAACCTGTTCGCTTTTTCACATTTGGTTACGAGTTTTAAGAAGTTACGTATATTTAAAACAAATTATAATTTTTATAATGTGTTCGCTTTTTTTAAAATATTTTGAAAGAAAATTGTTCTCGTTTCATTATACCCAAGAAAAAACGGATTTTCTACGAACATGAACAATTTGGAAAACCTGAACATTTTCTCAAATATGCGAAGAAGTTTTTAAGATTTTTTGTAAAAGTACAAACAAGTTCCTTAAACAATATCATTTTGAAAATTTCAAAAATAAAAAATAAAACACGATCATTGTTTTTGAATAAATTTCAGGTTCGAGAACAGTTTTGGGAATTTTGAATGAAAACTGATAAACACGAAAAGAAAAAGGAAATGTTTGGAGCTCGGTGGTACTGGTTCTTATACGCTTGTGCTGCTATGTAATCACTAGCTCTCATTATCTACCTTGTCTAGCAAGAAAATATCCTTTGCTGGAGGTCTCGTGTTTGATCCTCGGTAATGATCAATTTTTTTTGCGAATTTATAGTCACTACAGTGGTCGATCGCTTGCACGTCCGCTAGCTTCGCTCGTTCGCTAGTGAACCGGCCCAGTTGGGGCAGCCTGTGCGTATGTCCGGCAGTCTGCCGCAATAATCGGCAGATAGGTGTTACCCTGCTCATTTTGTTCTAACGTGTTACCCTGCTCATTTTGTTCTAACTACACGGTGTAAAATTGTGGAGCTCATATGCAGCACTGCCGTTAACGATCTGGCGCCTGCAGCGTCGATGGCATGGGCTGGCCCACTAGCGTGCTTTCCAGTTTTTTTATTTGCTTTTTTTTTTTCTGTTGATCCAGTAGAAAAAAATACTCAGATTTTTATTTGTTATGAAAATAAAAATATGAAATCAAAAAAGGTTTACATATTTAAAGAATTTTTTTTATCCATATGAAAAAAAGTTTATAAATTTAGAAAAGGTTTATCAATTCTTGAAAAAAGTTCATTAATTGGAAATAAAGTTCGTTGAAATTGATAAAAAAGTTCATTCGATTAGGAAAAAGTTCATTAAATCTTTAAAAAGTTCAGTAAATTTGAAAAGAGTTCATAGAATTCAAAAGAAGTTCATGTATTTTTTTTAAAAAAGTTCATTAAACTGAAAAAAAGATCATAAATCTTAAAAAAGTTCATGAATTTTGAAAACAATTCACCCATTTTAAAAGATGTTCACCCAATTTGAGAAAAATTCATAGAATTTTCAAAAACAAAAACGTCAGCGTGCGCCTAGATGGATCGGCCCATTGACGGAAGCCACAGGCTCCAGTTAAAAAATTTGCACGTTAACTGACGCCTGTGGCGCCAAATAGGATATGCCGTAAAATTGGGCTAGTTATCTGCTGAAGATTCGCCTAAAACGGGCAGGCCATTTCCACAGGTGAACGGATAAAAAATGACAGATAACAGCGCTTCGCGCCACTGCACTAGCGAATGAGTATGTGTTCAATTGCAGCGCTCAACTGAATGTATTGTGTACAGCGGAAGATCCTTTTTTCTTCCTTCAAAAAAAGAATAACATTTTCTTCAACAAATTTGAAGCAGGAAAAAACTCTTAAATTTTGATTTTTTTTAAACATCAACAATTTTGGAAAAGACAAACAAAATTTGAAAATCCAAACATTTCTTTAGTTTTTATATATGATGAATAATTCCAAATATACATTGAGTTTAGTAGAAATACACTGAACAATTTTTAAATACACAATGTACATTTTTGTGATATATGGTGAACAAATATTAAATATACATTGAACATTTTTCTAATATATGTTGAACAATTTTTAACTACAAATTTGAATAATTTAGTTATATACACTAAACAAATAAATACATGTTGAACATTTTGTGATATCTGAACAATTTTTGAATTATGAACTAGTTTTTAAAAATGTGAACAAATTTTGAAATCCCCGAACAATTTTTTAAATCGTAAACAAAATTTGGGATTTCAAAACATTTTCTTTGAAACAAAGTATAAAAATATATGGCGACAGAGGACAACCTTGTCAGATAACTGTGTATCTTTTAAAGCTACCAAAAGGCTGCCCATTTATGTTACCAGAAAACGTGGCAAAAGAAATGCATTTGTGTGAAATTTCATCACCAAGGGATTACAAAGATCAAGTACAAGGTGTATTCGCGAAGCTTGGGATGACCTCGATGAGTTGGAAATATATGATCCAGACACGATGCCTAGATGAGATCAATTCAACCGAGCTAATCAAATAGATCCTACAGTTCAAGCGCTTCTTCCTTCGATCAAAGATGATCCTTGCTCCGCCACGGGATCGCCTATTTATGGGCTTGGTCGGTTGTGTCATATGGCGTCTTCTTGATGACCTTCTTTGTGTCCGCTTTTGCATCCTTCTAGTCTTAATACCGTCCTCATATGGAAGATGCGGTGGCACGTCTGTGAAGGTCCACGTTTCATGCTTCGACCACATTTGGTATGCTTTTCTACGCCTAGGAGGCGAAAAAAGAGTACCAGGATATGGTAAAGCAAGGAAATTCACTTCCTCTCGACATGGCCCCCATCAATATGTGTACTAAAGTCACGAACCGATTGAATAGTTTTGGAGCGGGTTGCGACGTCAAAGTTGTCGGTGTGTGCTTGGTTTATAATTCTTTGTTTCTTCTTTTTGTTGTGCACCTTTGTGTGGCTGCTCACGATCCGACCCCATAAATGTGACAGGGTAGTTTTACCATCCCTGGAAAATTTTACCGATGGTGAAACCATTTATTCCTGCTGATTTACCATGTGACCTCTTGCCATAACTTTGTGTTTGACTTTGCAGTGACTCCACCCTCCCCTTCTCTATAATCTCCTTCTGTGAGTTCAACTGGGGATGGAGTTCCGAACGCGGGCGTTAAGGCTGCCTCTAGTGTGGTGAAGGATCTTTCCCCAAAGGTCGTATGCAAGGCTACTAGTGTGAAACGCTGCTCCACGATTAGGGAGGATACTCACACAAACAAGGTGGCATTTCGTGGCGCGTCAACTTCAGCGCAACCGTGGACCATGTAGGCCGATGTTGTGTTTTCTACTTTTATAGCTCATGTGCTTGTGTTTTAGCTGTTTTAGTTTATTCTTCTCTTTTCTCCAGGGCCCGAAGGACACTCGTGTTGATTTGATGGATGTGGTATCAGCCAGGAAGGATGTGGGTCTGAGGGATTTGGTGGAGGCACATGAACAGTGTTTCAAGGCCGCGATGCTTGCCAATGCTGCTTATCCCGAGGCCAACAAGTTATATTATAGCTATGTTACCTTTATGCTACACCTAACGAGAAACTTCTAAGGATGCTAGAAACAAGTTACCAGTTGCATCATATTTTTGTCTTCTGACACTTGATATCTACTTCTGGTGTTGATAAATCTTTCAACTGCAGGATCCTCACAGATGTCTTCATGTCCTCTAACACACCGTCTTCGACTACGATAAACTGATTGTCGGATTTAAGAAATCAGTCTGAAAGGGTGGTTGAGCGCCCCATTAAGGAGGCGAGAACTTGCGCCGGGAAAGAGCTTAGGTTTTTACTCCTGCATCAAAATTGACAATTTGTTGACAACAGGAATAAGACGATTTGGCGACAGAGGACACTCTTGTTAGATGCACGTGTATCCTTTAAACTGTCAAAAGGCTGCCCATTTATGCTCCCACAAAAGGTGGAAAAATATATGCAATTGTGTGGAACTTTATTACTAAGGGATTACGATGATCAAGTACAATGTGTATTCACCAAAGCTTGGGATGAACTCAACGAGTTGGAAATATAAGATCGAGACATGATGCCTAGATGAGATCAATTCTGCCGAGCTAATCAGATAAATCCTAGAATTTAGGCGCTTCTTGCTCCGATCAAAGATGATCCTTGCTTCTCTAGGGGATCGCCAATTTGTGGGCTCCTTGGTTGGTTGTCTCAGATGGCTCTGTCTTGATGTCCTTCTTTGTATCCGCTTCTGCATTCTTCTGTCTACCATAGCCATTGGATTGACATCAAACAGCCGTCCTGCTTCTTCAATCTCTGATCTTGTTGCTCCAACCGCCAAAACCATCGCCGGTGGGAGATCCTGCTTCTGCCTCTGCCTCCCGTGGTCGGCTATGCTGTCGAGCAAGCCTCGCCGCCCCACCCTACTCCCATGGGTGGCCAGGCCATCCCTCTAGGAATCTACACCTTCTGTTATTCTCCAACGATGGCAGCCTCACCCAGCACGGAACCAGTCAACCATCATACTCCCTTCCGCATGGGCATCCACACTGTCCCTTCTTCCCCGGCTCCGGCTCCAGCTCATTCCCTTCCTAGGCCTCGCCGTCGTCCACCGCGTTGGTGCTCTCACCGCGACATGGTCAACGGGGTCAACGAACAACATCCATCGAAAGAGGACTATACATGGAGAGGCTGACAGCTGGGACCCACCAGGTCCACGGTCGGACACAAGGAAGTTCCTCCTTATTACGCGCAGAATAATGATTCCTCCAACTGATAGCTGGGACCCACCGGAAGTGCCACCTTATTACACGAAAAAATGGTTCCCCCCTGACAGCTCGGACCCACCATCTATATCTTCACAAGCAAGGAAGTGTCTCCTTATTACGCGGAAAAGAAATGCTTCCTCCCCCTAACAGCTGGGACCCACTATCTACATCTTCGTATGCAAGAAGTGCCTCCTTATTACGTTAAAAAATGATTCCCCCCTACTGATAGCTGGGACCCACCAAATCGAAGCGTACGTAGCATTATCTGTCTGGTCGCAAAACGTGTATGTACATACTGGTCAATCGGTCTCTCTGCAACGATGAACCGTGGCCGAATAAGGAACGTCACGTGTCATAGTAGAGCCCCTGACGTAGCAGTTGAGGTAGTCCCGTCTAAATCATGCACACGTATGTACAGCCACGCTGCACTAAAGTAAATACGGTCGCGTATGTACATACGGGTGGGGCCAGGGCTCGTGTAGATGGAGAGGCAACATGGCAGAGTCAATGGACGACAGCAAAGGCGTCATGATCGGCAGGCAACCGGCTGGGTCGGAACGGAGGAAACAGCTAGCAACTCCGCAGGGGGTGTGGCGTCCCGCAAAATGGAGGAAACGGACTTCTGTTCAACCGACTATGGTCGAAACGGGGTCCAGGGGTGTGGCATCCCGCAAAACGGAGGAACGGACTTCTGTTGAATCGGCTACGGTCGAAACAAGGTCCAGGGATGCGGCGTACCGCAAAATGGAGGAAACGAACCGGCTACGGTCGAAGAAACGGGGTCAAGGGGTGTGGCGTATCGCAAGACGGGACTCCGCGGCTACTGTTCATCCACTGTCGACTTCCCCCAGCCTCCATGGGGCCCTGTTCATCCACCCCAACACCGACTGGCCGGGTGTGGCGTACCGCGGCACGGCCTCCTCGGTCAGGGTCCAGTTCATCCACCCCCAACACCGGCTACTACTACCACAGGGTCATGTTCATCCAGCAGCAACCCACACCGGCTGGGGTGGGGCATACAAGCGGGCTGCAGCAAAGGGAACTGTTCACCCACGACCAACCAACTCAACTCACCGGCCACGTCTCGCGCAAGCACTAGTGGACAAACGGGCTTTACTCCCGGTTGGAGGAGGCCTATAGTGCCGGTTCGCCAACCGAGACTAATAAGTCGGGACTAAAGCCCCCCCTTTAGTCCCGGTAGGCCACAAACCGGGACTAAAGACCCCACGTGGCTGCCTGCGTGCGCCGGGGGCTGGAGGACCTTTAGTCCTGTTTGGTGTCGGTTGGTCACACCAACCGGGACTAAAAAGGTCGTGTTTCATTTCGTGTTTCCCTTTTCTTTTTTATTTATATTGTATTTTCATGCGGTTACACATATTAATATACAACATCAATACAAATTATGGAAGAACAACATCCAACA
>CBMN011748964.1:0-14369 GCA_000582825.1 Hordeum pubiflorum
CCCCCCCCCCCCCCCCCCCCTGACAAAATAAGGACCATTTGCGTCATTAATACTGACAAAGAAAGAGCTCTGTTGAAGTATGAAAAGTATCCAACTTATCCATTTGCAAAACCTCCATGAGTCAATATTTCTACAAGGAAATCCCAGTTAACCCCGTCATATGTTTTCTCATAGTCTAGTTTGAGGATAACCTTAGGTTTACTAGAATTACAAACCTCATGGATAGCTTCATGAGTTGTAACAACACTTTCTAGAATGAATCCGTCTCTGATAAAAGCAGTTTGGTAGGGGGATAATAATCTCTGTCCAACATGAGACAATTTGTTGGCCATAGCCTTACTAAAGATCTTAACAGAGAAGTTGCTAAGGCTAATTGGCCTACATTTATTCATGTCTTTGGCATCAGGCTCCTTGGGAACTAAATAATGATAGCATAATTAAGTCTCTGGATATCGAGGAGCTCTCTTCAAAGTCCCTTAACAAAGCCATAAAATCATATTTAATCAAATCCCAAAAGTAATGATAAAATAGAAAAGATAGGCCATCCGCACAAGGGGTCCCACTTGCATATGATCCCATGATGGTCTCCTTAATCTCTTCCTTATAAAAGTTTTTTTCAATGTTGATATTAACCACCTCGGTAACTAATTCCTCCTCAGACCAAAAATGGTCATTGAGGTGTATATTGGGTTTAGGTTCATACCCAAATAGTGTTATAAAATTTGTGGCAACATCCAACATATCTTTGGTGGAATAAACAGGGCCATCTGGACTATTTAAAATAGAAAGTTGGTTTTTCTTCCTACGTTGGTTTTCCACTGCATGAAAATATGCAGTATTCGTGTCACCTTACAAAAAAGTTTCTATCTCTAGATCTCTGCCACATGGCAGTCTCTTCCTTCTTCCAAATGTCACTTATTTCTTCTTAGTTTCTTTCATTATGAGGATATTCTCAGGAGAAATTATTTTTTTCAAAAAAATAAAAATCATAACATCGAATTCTTGGAGTAGATCCTTTTTTTGCATAGCAGCCTCTAAATTGATACTCCATCCTCACACCTTTGTTTGAGTAGTTTAACTTTAAATTGCCAGTTGTCAATAGCATAAGTGAAAGGTGAAGGGGCGGTCAAAATTTTGTGCACAAGAGAAGCAAATTCTGGAAGCCCAAGCCACCATTTCTCAAACCTAAAGGTTTTGGTGGCAGGAGAAGGGGGTTTTAAATGCTCATTTATTTATATATGCACACGTTGTGTTAAGGTAAGAAGCAGAAAAGGAAAACACCTACTATAGATATTACCAAATATTCGAAAAGTGCAAGCTTAGACACGATCACTTGCCAAAAGATAATGTGGTAAGTGCCCTAAAAAAGATAATATGGTGAGTGGAATAACCATAAGATCCCTAGAGACAGAACACACCTACTGCCACATCACATGCCCAAACTTGCTCCATCATTTCTTAAAAACCACATAGACCTAAATCTAAGAAAGAGTCCAGATCTTCATACAATTATACCTCTAGTTTTAGCTGAAATCAATGCAAACAAAGTTGAAGCCTGCAAAGATAAGAAAAATAGAGAATCAATTCAGAGAGAACATACTGCAGACAAATGGGATTTTTCAATACTTGAAGTAATCTGAAATATATAATTTTTCTTCTAATAAGAGCTTCACTTGTAACATACTACCTCTGTCCAAGTTTATTAGTCCCCCCTTGTAATTTTGGGTCAAAATTGACAATCTATATGACTAACAACATATGACTTATGCTACAAAAAATATAGCATTTGGATTTGTATTCCAAAGAAGATTCCCGTCATATAACTTTTATTCTACTTTATATTTTACTAGTTAATTCTATGGTCATACTTTGACATTAAATATGAAGGGCCCCAATAAACCCGAATGAAGGGAGTACACTGGTGAGGCGTGAAGCATGCCACATCAAAATCAGCTGACAACTCCAAGTCCGTAGCCTCGGACAAACCTTTGAGAAATATGCTGTCGTTGCGGTCATAAGTAGGTCCATAATTCAGGATCTCCATAATAATAACGACAACGATAACATGTATCACCACAATCATTAAATTGACCCTTAGAGCACAGATCAGCACAATCATTTTTAAGTACAACAACAGCTCTTGCTAACTATGTTCAGGCCGCCGTAAGCCCGCCGTTGATGCGTCAAAAAACAGCTCTTGCTAACAGCGGCATGCTTCTGAGCAATGGGCTCCTTCCTTGGCGGCATACAATCAGCTCGAGCAAAACGAGACTTCATAGAGAAATAGGATCTGTCTAGGGCACATCTAAATATGCCTTAATTATTGCACATCTAAGTGATTCAATCAAACTAGAAAGAAAAAAAATAAGAAAAAAAATGCTTGCACGAATTTTAGCGTAAAATCTACGACATAAGAATTAGATGTGCAATATGTAGAGCACATCTAGATGGGCTTTAATAAAACCGAGAGAAATAAGAATGCGAGTATGCTCCTAAGTAAAGCAGCGGGCAATGCGCAGATGCTTCAATGATGGAGACAACAGCCCGTTTGACGAAAACATCGCAGACATCTATATTCAGTTGCACCAATGCCGGACAGCCTGAAATATCCACAACGCTGTCGTTTACAGCTACACCAACAAGATCTAATCTCGTGAGGTGCTGGGAAACGAGACGTAGATCAGATAATGGTGAGGGTTCCTGGTCAAACTCGATGACATGAAGCCGAAGCACCTGGGGCACGGCTTGCCAGATCCAGTGGCTGGCGTGCCGCTCGTTAGCGGGCAATTGCATGAACCCGTCGTCATCGAAGTGGAATCCAGAGGCGCCCCTGCGCCGCCGTCGCCCCCGAATCTGAGGTGGAGCAGGTGGTCCACGAACTGCGCGCTGATGCGATCCACCCCGCTCGCCATGGACGAAGCTTCCGGCAGTGGAACGGTATTCCGTCGAACAGTTGGTGTGCGCCGCCGCTCGGGGAACAGGGAAGGGAGAATGTGAGAAGAGAAGAAGAAGAAGAAGAAGGAAGGGAGAATGTGAGAAAAGCAGAGTTCAGTTCATTCAGTCCATGCTCTCGACCTTACAGAACTGGGGCACGGCCCTTTTATAAAAGGACCTCTCCGTATCGGCCCAAAGACTTCGCCTCGCGGATTCGGCTGCCACGAGCTAGAGAGGCGACGGCATCTCCAAAACACACCCGCAAACCTCCCGTAATGTTCGGATCGTGAAAGTGATTCAACATGGTTCTGTATCGGTCCGCGAAACGGTTGAGACACGATTGTTTTCGCATGCGGGGAAGGTTTGCGGGAGTCTGGACCGCTACTTCACACGATTCTGATCGTCCTGGCCCACCAAAAAAACCTCACCCACTCTTTCCGCGCTTTCCATCCCACGCGCCTTGCCACTTGCCGCGCCGCATTCATGCCGGTCTAGAGCATGCAGCGGCCATCATCGAAACCATGATTTTACTGGACGGGAAGGCGGCGCAGATAGACGCGATCTCTCGGGCCTCGCCGCTTCAATGTGAACGTCGTGCTTGAGGAACCAACTCCGACAGCTGCGCCGCATTGAAGCGGGCTGACTGCCCCACCGCCTGGCCTATCCGCGGCTATTTAAGCCGCGCTCCGGCGTCGTGGAACAGAGCAGCAGACCTTCCTTCTCTCTTTAACTCCCCACGTCTTTCCTTCTCTACCTGCTCTCCGAGCCAAGCCAGCGGCGATGCCGAAATCCAGCTTCTCCGCATCGGTAGGCGCCCCCTGTGGGAGCTCGTTGTCTGGTGGATCATGGCATCGCCACTCTCGGTCACCGGGGCCATCGGCATCCACGGTGGCGGCCTCCTCCGACGACGAGGAGGAGCGGCTGCAGCAGCGGCCACTCCTCTGTCGGGGGCGGACGTGACAGACAAAGAATTCGTCTGTCATATGGAGATCATGACAGAGCGTTCGCTCTGTCAGATGGGACCGACGCCACCATCATCGGCGCGAGTGAAGGACGAGCCACCGTCCCCGTCGCGGGTCCACGTCAAGAACGAGTCGGCATCCCCGCTCCGGTCGGTCAAGGACGAGCCGGCGTCCCCGCCGCGCCACCGCGGCCTCCACATCGGTGGCCGCGTAAAGCAGGAGCACGCGTCCCCGCCGCGCAATCGCGACCTCCACATCGGCGGCCGCGTGAAGCAGGAGCTCGCGTCCCCCAGCGCATCCGCTGCGTGAAGCCTGAGCCGCCGTCACAACCGCACAGCCACTACGCGCGGATCCATGAACCACCTCGACGCCACTGCCCCCGCGGGGTGCCGCCCGCGACCGCCAAGGCGCGTTGCCACATCCTCCACTACCTAGGAGGCGAAGACTTCGGCGGTGCCTCTGGCTCTTGGGCCGTGGTGTCCGAGGCCGAGCGCGCGGCATGACAGTAGGCGAGGTACGACAAGCGCAATGCTGGTCGCCACTCCGCGTTTGCCAAGACGAACGTAGCACCAGAATGGGTCCGCAACGACCCGGACCTTGCCGCATCATGGGCGCTCGACCACTCCATGATCACCACGGAGACGGTCGCCAGGCGTTGTCGCCACCTTGATGGCGAGCTCGCCAAGATCGGCGAGGAGTGGTCGCTTAGCGACTGCTCTGACAACGCCGCTCTCGGCAAGGTCGCCGCCAGGGCTCCGAAGGCCATGTCGTCAGTGTCTGCGGCAGCACTCCGCACGGCATAACAAGAGGCGGAGCGACTCCTCGCGAGCGGCAGGCAGCCGCCGGACAAGGCCGCCGCCGCCCTATGGCGTCGTCCCGTCGCTGGAGGGACCACGACGACGACAACAGAACGGACGGAGACAACAGTGCGGCAGAGCAGGACGGCCACACGTACGAGGTGGCCGTCCGATATAAAGTTTAGGTTTTTTCTTGTTTTTTAGTTAAACGGTCGAAATATCGCCTTTTTATGTAAATTATCTTCGAACTTGAATGAAATCTGTCATTTTGATCGAATTTCGTGAGGCTGATTCAAATTGTTGGGCAGATGTATGCGGCTACGGTTGGATGTCGCCCTCCCGCATCCGTATCCGTGGACTGCTTCCCGGACGGATGCGGGAGAAAATTTACGGGTTGCCATGGGCCCTAAGAAAGCACAAGAAAGTGTCTTGGCGTACACAACCGATCGTATTGGGCCTTGGCCCAATACTGTTATTTTCGCTCGTTGCCCATACCGCCGTTTTGTCATTGGCTACGATTTTTTCTCGCGTTCAATTTTTTCCTGCTCCGTGCTCTTTTACAGTACTTAAAAATGAAAAAAATGAAGTTTACAAATTGTAAAATTTCAAAAAATTCACTAATTTGAAAAACACAAAATTCATGAATTTCATAAGAAATTCATGATTTTAATAAAAAAAACTTCATGAATTTGAAAAATGTTCATGTCCTGGAAAAGTTCTTAATTTGGAAAAAAAATCGCAATCAAATCATGAAATTTTAAAAAAGTTCACGAAAGAATTGAAAAAAAGTTCATAATTCAAAAAAAGTTCACAAAATTTGGATAAAGTTCAAGGATTTGAAAACAATGTTCACAGAAATGGGGATAAAGAAAATCAAATTTGAAAAAAAATCACGTATTTGATAAAAATGAAAAAAAAAGAAACTAAAAACATTAAGGGAAAGTAAAAAATAAAAAGAAAACGAAAAATATATATTAAAACGACAAACCCATGCTGTGGAAAACATAAGAAAAACCGAAAGAAAAAATTCCTAGAAAAACCCTGCAGAATGTGAACTGTGAACGGGTGAGAAGAAACTAATTGGGCCGACCCATATAGTAACTAGTGAAGTGGGGTGTGTGCGCCGGTTGCCGCTCCCCATTTCTGTCGAGCAGGATCTTTTTGTCGCGGTGTGGTTTGTCAGCGAGGGCACCATGAGCGACAAGATTAGTAGATTACCCTATTATTGTTGCACCCATGCTATCATCTCTCTAGGTTAAGCATGTCATCCAGTGTGTCGATGGGGTGCACCGATGTGATCCTCAACATCGGTGTTTCAACAATGTGAAGGGAGGATAAAGTCCTCTTCTTGGGACCCCGACACCATTGCAGGTGACGGCTAAAACTTCAAAGAACAAAATCCCTAACTTTTGCCATGTGCCCATTACAAATACATCAAAGTTGCCATGTTCTTTAGAGATTTTTTTTTCTAAATTTGTCATGTGCAATTTTGTTATAGGTTGCATGGCAGTTATATTTTTTAGACCATGGCAATTTTGTTAATTAGACCATGGTGTTTTATTGTAAGTAGAATGTCACTTTCATTTTCTAGACCATGGTAGCTTTATTGATTAGACCATGGCAATTATATTATTTAGACCATGGTATTTTATTGTAGGTCGTATGGCACTTTCTATTAACTGGATCATGACATTTTTTGTTAATTAGACTATGCTTTTCTGTTATACAATGAGGTCATGGTAGTTTTATGTAGATACCATGACATTTTTATCAATTAGACGATGGCAATTTTACTACTATCCCATGGTAGTTTTATGGTAGGTAACATGATAATTTTATTCTTTAGACCATGGCATTTTTTATTGTTAGACCATGTCATTTCTATTAATTAGAATTTGGTAGTTTCCTTGAAGGTAGTGTGACAATTTTTTATTTATTTTTCGAAGTTTCATTTTGTCTCATGTCACTTTTGTTACATGTGACAATTCCGATTGAAACTCTGTCACACTCACACGACAATTCTATAGGTGACAAATCACTTGACAAACTCGAAACATGGAATTTCAGTTTTTTTTCAAATTATATGGCAAATAGTGGAACATGGCAATACAAACACTTTTTTTGCAATTGTAAAATTGCCATGTGATCTTTACATACATTTTCAAAATTTGTCATGTTTATAATGAACAATTTTTCCTTAAACTTTGCAATGCGACTAATTTTCTTTAGTTTTTTTTTAAATCCCCGCCATTGGTTTTAACAGGAATTTGATTTGTTTTTCATGTTTGCCCTGTCATTAGCACATTTTTTTTTCTAAAATGTTGCCATGCGACAATTTTCTATTTATATATTTTTGTGTCCAAAGAGATTGATGATTAGGCCTAGAAAAGACCTCTCCGTCAAAACGTTCGCTTTGGAGATGTTTTCTCTAGCGAACCAAAACGTTCGTGGGACGTGTCTGCAGACAGTGACCAGCCAGATCTCAAAGGCTTGCCTGCACATACGCGTAGCTCATATCTGGAACTCTATATCCATACTAAGCATGCAACGAGATGAACTAGTATACGTAAATCAAATAACGGACAAAGAAATCGACATCAGACGAAGAACGCAACGCACATAAAATCCACTTTACATCATCCAAAAGATCATCACAGTTCATCGCCAGGCAGATTCTAAATTAAAACAACTAAAAAATGCTAAAATTTAATAGGAGAAGGAGTGTCTTCACCGCTCCCTTTTGGTCGCCCGCGTAGTTGTAGGTGACTGCGGCATGTGGTGGGTCATATAAGTCATCGGAGTCGGTGTCGTGGTCGTTGTAGTCGTCCGAGGAGGAATCGAAGATGACAATCAGCCCCTTCGTCCGCCGAACGGCTCGGTCCTGCTGCCGCTTTAGCTTCGCCACCCTCGTAGCCTCCGCCGCCTCGCGCTTCGACTACTCAATAGTTAGTCAAAGCGCCTTGGCTATCCTCCTTCGGAGCCGATGAGTGTCTGTCTCTGTCGTTGTAAGCAAACGATGGTAGAGACAATCGAGGAGCCGCTCCTCCTAGTTGGTTTAGCTGGCAACCTGCAGCGACGGCGAATGGATTGCTCCGCCGCGTCCCTCTCCCTTGTCCACTGCCACTTGCGGCGAGCAGTATGCGCCTCCGATTCCGACGTGTGCGTCCGCGGGGCCGGCAAAGGGGGGGGGACTAGCATCCACCACTGCCCTTGCGGAGCATCAGCCGCCGGGGGAGGTAGACGACGTGCCAGCGCCGCAGACTGAGCAGCCGTCGTGGAGCTGCCTGTGGACCGGGAGGGGCCAGCTCCGGTGACCACGCTGCGCCGACGCGGGAGCAGCGACGAGGCATATTCAGAGTTGCCCCCATGTGCACCTTGGACCGCTCCAGTGCAATGCGGAGGGCTAGCTCCTCACCGATGTTGAGGTCAGAGTCAGAGCGGCTGCCGGAGCTCAACTTCCTCGCTAGAGTCGTCGGATCTGATCCAAACCGGAGAAATAAGAGACGGAAGAAGAGAGGATGGAGCGAGAGAGGAGAGTGAAGTGAGATAGGGTTTCAAATTGGTGTTTTTTTGTGGGGACATAGTGGGGTTGGTGGTGGTCCGAGCTGACGTGAAGTACGTGACAGGGCGCGCTCGGGCCACCCCATATCCGTCGTACATTTGGGGCTGGATATGAGGAGCGGTCCGTCCGGGTTTGGGACGCCCTGGTTTGAGACCCGAGGCGTTTGAGGCCGGTTTTGAGACGCTGGGGTGGGTCGTTTTTTTTGAGTGGCCAGTGACCGGTCCGTCCGCCCGAGTGTTTGAGACTGATTTGAAGCGCAGTTGTAGATGCTCTGTTGATTGCCTTTTTTTTTGTAGCCAACCAAAATGTTTGCTGAGGGTTGCTTCTCCCAACGATCGAAATGTTGGCATTGTCCTTCCTCGTGGGGAGCAACAACCAGATATTCAAGTCCTTCAGGCCGGTCATAACGAGAGTATCATAACTAGTATCGTACATGCCAACTGTGCATTTTTATTGAGGTGGCACACAATTAAATAAGAAGAGAAATGATTAAGGGCATCTCCAAGGCAGACTCGCAAACCTCCCGCAACCGTCCGGACCGTGGAAGCCATCCAACATGGTCCTGTATTTGTCAGCGGAGCGGTCCGAATACGATTTCTCCCGCAAACCGGAGACAAACGTGGGAGAGGTTTGCGGGAGTCTGGACACGAGAAGCATCGCTATCAAACCCCCTGGCCCACCCAAAAGGAAGNCGGAGCCCGCGCTTTTGTAGCAAAGCACCGTTTCCTCGCCAAAATCCCCCACTTCTCTTCTTTCATTCCCCGCCGCTCTCCGCCCAATTCCTGCTCTTTTCTCCCACTTCTCTCCTTTCTTCCGCCGCCGACGCATGGATCTGTCGAAGAACCTGCCGGAGATGGAGCCGGTGGAGGTGCCAGAGGATCCGCACGTCGCGCGCCCGGAAGATCAACTCTGCGATGCGGCAGGATCGCCGCGTCAAAGCGAAGGCCGCAAAGGAGGAGAATCTCAAGAAGCGGTTGGCTATCGGTGTGCCTGCTGATGGCGATGGGCATGAAGGTCGTGGCGGTTGGCGCGGCCATGGCAGACGCCTAAAGACGGGCGGGCGCACAACACAGACGACGCCGTGGCCGGAGACTTACAAGCCTCCCTACTACTACGCCGCCAAGCAGCTCGACACTCCAGCCGGTACGGTGTCTTACATCGTCGACGTCAACACGGCGCCGCTCTTCTCTGAGTATTCTTCACCGCAGCTGCAGTGGGCACGGCCGACGCCCGGTGAGCAGATGGGTGCCCGCACGCTGTTCGTTGCAATGCCTAGAGCGGGGGAGCCGGCATACGACACGGACAGGGAGATGCTCGACATCATCCACGCAGAGGCGAGGGACGGAAGGGGGCTATGAGGACGGGCAGGTGGAAGACTCGGACCCCATCCAGTCCGGCAACTACCAGCAGCAGTCCTACACCTAGACGACCACACAGCAGACGTACACCCAGACCGGTGATGGCACATAGCAACATCAACATTAGGCTGCCGGAGAGCAGCAACCTGATGGGGAGGAGGAGGGGGAGGGCGCGGACGACGACGATGATCCGGATGATACAGTCGGCGATCCGAAGAAGAAGGGAAGAGGAGAAAGCTTCAACATGCGGGGGGATGAGCTGCTGTGTAAGGCATGCTTGGCCACTAGCCTCGATCCGTTCCATGGCACAAAGCAAAATGGCACAACCTTTTGGAGGAACATTCACATATGGTTCCATGACACAGAGCAAAAAGGCACAGTTTTGATGAATATCGTCCGGTTTGCATGAATTTCATCCGGTTTGTTAAAATGCGGGCTAAAATGTATGCGGCTATGGTTGGATGTCATACTCCTACATTCGTGTCCGCGGATTGGTCCCCCTGTCCGTGGAAATTTGCGGGTGGCCGTTGAAGATGCCCTAAGTATCCGAAAATACAAAGGTGTACATGGGTTCACGCACACCCACATGAATAGTAAATTCATAAAAAATACTAGATTTTTTTAAAAAATTCTGAAATTTCGTAGTGTGAAACTTAATCGACCATACGCACGTGTGATGTTTCGTGATGTATTGACCCTCGTGGTATTCTTAGTGAAGAAAATATAATTGTTACCATAGTATTCATCAAACAGTGTTTTTAATATAGCTTTGGTTTTGTCTTTTTTGCCGAGATTACCACAAATGTGATTTCTTCGTGAAATTTCACACGTGAGTATACAAGTTGACTATGTATATTACATAAATAAATTTAGACTTTTTTCTTTTTTCCAGCAATTTTTTGAATTTACTATTCATAAAGGGTGCGCGTGGAATCATGTTCATCAATTCCGCGTCCGTAAGTATCATGATATAATAATATATCACGCATGACAATAAATAATGCCAATATGATACTCCCTCGGTCCCATTCCGTAATACAAGAGCGTTTTTAACATTATCTTAGTGTAAAAATGTTCTTATATTATAAGACGGAAAAAGTATCACACTATGATACTATACATTGTGAAGGTAATATCATACAATATACACTAGTACCATTTTGACCAGCCTCAGAAAAGAATGGCTTGCCGAGTGGATACAGCATACGTGTTCTCCTGTTCGCCTATCAAGTTAAAGTCGCCGACAACTAACCACGGTCCCACGTGGAGATGACAGACATCTCTCATATCTCCTGCAGAAAACCGATCCTATCCATATCCAATTGGGGTGGTGATCCACCATTATTAAGGCCCATCCTCTTGCACACGCTTCCAAAACGTTTCGTCCTGTATTGGAGGGAAAGCGTCGTGAGGCGGACCGGTTACAACGCGGTCGCTCAAGTTGCTTGTTCCGGTGGTCCCTGATAATCCCCAATGCCACAACGTATCAATCAAATTAGATAGGAGACAGGCATAGTCTTTCACCTGGTAAATGTAGGGCACCACTTCAAATCCCTGTCGAAAACAATCTACGGAAAGTGCAGAAGAGCCAGAACATATTAGCAAGTAGGAACCTGTTGACCTTGGAAGCACAAAGGGCAACGTGCCTTATGTGTGAAGTATGTCATGATTGACGTAATCGTGATCAGTGATGACGGATGTGGTTGCTGCACCAGAAATGATGGAGCAAAAACTAATGATTTTTAGGAATTAAGAAAGAAGCAGTTGCGAGCGAACCCGGTCATCAGCTGACAACTCCGTGTCCGCAACTTCTTCGAACAAACCCTTCGAGAAACCCTCCTGCGGTTGGCGCGGTCACATTCGACCCCATACGGAGGACCGGCGTCTGGACAACGGCTGCAATATTGCAAACACGCAAAGCCGCAGAAATCTTTATAGAAAGGGAGAGGAACCAAACCCGGCCTATACTCGCTCTCCTTGTGACCTGGAGCCACTTAATTTGAATTGCCCCTTGTCAACTAGCCGGAGTAGCTAGCTATCACGATGGTGACAGCACCAACGGACTTCCATGCCATGTTGTGATGGTCCACGGCACGGAGCGCAGACCGCGTCCATGTGAAAGGATGAACGGTAGCGAGGCCTGAAAAGGTCAGCCGGCCACCAACCAAGCCCGGGCCGCGTCTGACCAGGTACTGGTCGCTTGTTCAAACGCACATGACAATTCAACACCAAATCTTCAATATCCAAATGCCATTCCACGAACCTACCGCGCGCGCGCCAACCGACCTCCTGTGTATATAAGGGGCACGTCCGGCACGGCAGCACAAACACAACAGCAGCCCCATCCCCCGCTAAAGCATCAGCCTGCTACCTCCTCTGCTTTGCATTCCTCCTTCCAGCTCCAAGCGCAATCAATGGCTGCCATGAAGACCACCCTCCTTGCCATGGCCGCTATGGCCGTCTTACTAGGCACCGCGTCAGCGGTAACCCATGGCATCGGCGAGCCGGGCGGTTCCTGGACCCTCGGCACCGACTACAGCACCTGGGTGGCCAACAAGAAGTTTCAGCTGGGTGATGAAATTGTCTTCAAGTACTCATCCGCGGCGCATGACGTGGTCGAGGTCAACAAGGCCGGCTACGACTCATGCAACACCGCCGGCGCCATCAACACCTTCAAATCCGGCAACGACGTCATCCCACTCAATGTCACCGGCACCCGCTACTTCATTTGTGGCATCACTGGCCACTGCAGCCCCACCGACGCCGCCAGCATGAAGGTCGTGATCGACGTCGCCTCGGGCTCCTCCTCGCCGTCGTCACCCATGCCAGCTGCAGGTCCTGGCGCAAGCAACTCTCCCCCGGCGCCGCCCTCTTCCGCCGCTACCTCTGTCGGGGCCACAGCAGGATTTGGCCTCGTCGCCCTTCTGGCGGCCGGTCTCATGGCTTGAACGCATATATTGATCAGCTACCGTGCACACACATGAGCTTATATATTGTTGTTATTGTCACGGGTGAAGACATGTATTATTTTTTTAGAGCGAGAATGTGATAGTTACCTGTATCTATCATGTTTATATGTAATCTGCAGGCCTTCATGTCATTTATATAAGATTCTAGAGAATTATTTTATAAGGGTGTGTCGTGCATGCGTAGCAGTAGCAATAACTTTCTAACTACAAACAAAGTATCAATAGTCCTTTTAGTTCTATCAACCATTGACCCAAAATAATTGGTACACATTCAAAAGGAAGAACAGAAGTGCCAATCTGTGCACGAGCCTAAATGCTCTCGTAATCTGACACCTTCGTTCTGACTCACTATCTGTTTGCGGATGCATGCGAACAAAGTGAATTGCAGAAAACATCAACATTGAAGGCGTTATCGTTAGGGCTTGACCGCTATATTTGGTTAGGCCAACCTGATGATCTTGTTTTCGTTCCTGTAAACATTGTGACGACTGAATAAAACTTTGTGAGATTCTCAAAAAAAAAAGATACGTTGATAACCCACGATTCTAGGAGAACATTGTTTCCTTTTTAGTTATCGTTGCGATCTGTTTTAAAACAAGATCTCTACAATCCCTAGTTCCCTATTTAGATTTTCCATTGGGGCGCATTACTTCGATCTCACAAATATGTGAATCGCCGCCGCCGACAAACTCCTCTTGGACTCCGGTCTTCGTGCGCTAAACGCACACGCACATGGCTAGAATACATCTTCGAGCGCCTCCCATCAGAGGATTGTCCACTCCCCATTGCGTCATCCTCTAGCGGAGGATCACCAATCGACCTACGCCAATCCAAGGTATACTATATAATCATTTCGAAATTCAACCACTTCCAAGGTACACATGCTCATGGCGTCGTCGTACTCACAAATTCGACCAGTTATACTAAAAACAGTTAATTGGACCAATCATGAACGATTAGCTTTTAAGATAGTACCATGCTACAAATTTTAAAGTCGTAGGCTTCTTAGATTTGATTGAAATATTTCTGTACGATTTTTTTGCGAGACATTGGCTACCACGTATCTTCATTTCAATTTACAACTCTCACGATTGTCTTATGTGATTTTTTTTTAAACGGAGGCAAAAGATTTGCCTCATCTCATTAATTAAGCAGAGAAGAGTACGGATTGTCGGTTACATGATCACAAAGGCCGAAAATAAGATACAACGGGATTACTCTCCCGGAATAATGCTTTCCAGATACTTAGCCCCAGCCCTTACCCATAGCCGCGCCTCCGCCTCGATGGATGAAAATATATGAGTGGGCAAGGAGGCCTTGTTTCGAAAGATTCTTGCATTCCTCTCGTTTCAAATTGCCCAACATATTAACATCTTAAAAGAGTTGAAGGCCTTCCTGTTTGCGCCATTGAGGAGTCTGCTAGCATCCCACATCTTTGAACGGATGGCAGATCGGCCCAAGCGGTCGTGTGCGACTGTATCCCCAGCCAATCGTTGACCATATTCCAAATCCTCACCAAGTAGCGACATTTAAACATGAAGTGTGTGGCGGATTCCGGTTCCCTTTTATAGAGCTAACAGAGACCGCAATTGGGCCACCCCTACGGGCAAGTCTATCCGCCCTCCAGACTCTATCTTGGAGAATGAGCCATGAGAAGAATTTAATTTTTGGCGGCGCCCAAACCTTCCAGACCATCCTAGGCATGTCAGATTTTATGAGTCCAACGAATTGCATTCTGTACGCCGTGGCAGCAGAGTAGCATCCGTTGTCGTCGTTTTGGGACGGCA
>CBMN011748972.1:0-16849 GCA_000582825.1 Hordeum pubiflorum
CCCCCCCCCCAATTGGGCCGGCTACCGAACGATGCCATTGCTAGCGCTCTCTCATGTTGTTTCCTATGGATTTGATATTTTTATATTTGTTTTCAACGAAAATCATTAAATATTTTTATTACCACAAGTATTTTTTATGTGTTAGAACATTTTTTAAATGTTTATGAACATTTTTTCTAAAAACACATACTTTTTGAAAAACTAAATAAAAACAATTTTGCGATTTTATTTGAAGAATCAAAACACAATTTTAGAATAATCGTTACTTTTTGAGAAAAATAAAGAAATATTTTACAAACGGTAGGAAACACAACAGGGATGAAACCTGAAAATGAGCCTTCCCTTCTAGGAGATTTCCAAAACTAGTAAAAAAACTGGATTAAAGGGTATGTTGTAAATGGCATGTCCTAGTTTAAAGTATCTACAACGGACTTGCCAAATCCGACCCCTCAAACACCTATAGACGCGACTGGGCGCGTCTGCAGATAGTGACCGGTCACCTCTTAAATTTTCACTTTCACAATCATGTCCTTCATTTTTTCCTATGCGTCCGATCGTATGCATGTGATTGATGGAGATGAAGTAAGAGAAAGGAAAAAATAAAGAAAAAGAAGAGATGTGTCAAATTCTATATGACGGATGCAGGATCACTGACCGGACACATCCGGATGTACCTCATACTCATCCCATATATGTAGGCAATATGAGTTCCGGACAGCCTAGGTATTTAAGGAGGTTCTAAGGGATCCGGTAGGGTCAACTTTTTTCTTCTCTCTCCTATTCGATCGGCGGTCACGCGTCCGTCTGGTCAATATAAGAAGTTTGGCTATAGATGCTCTTTGTCCCGTGCGCCACTGCCCGGCACTTCGTCTTAATGAGTGACAAATAGGAAATCGCCTTTTACCTTTTCTGAGGGAAAATTGCCCCGTACCCGAGCAGTCGAGCATGCACGTTTATCTATCGCTTTTTTTTGCGGGGGTCTATCTATCGCTTCTTGCGAATTGGATGAGGTGCTCGCCCATGCTCAGGCTTCACTGGTGTAACTACCTGCAGTTTTGCTATCAAACCAATAAAGAAAATGGTTTACCAAGAAAAAAATATCAAAACTGTCCACTATACGTGCAAGCAAAGGCAGAGCAGAGTACCCGTAAGGATGAAAGTGGTTAGGATAATTTTCGTCGAAAATTGTTTCTAAATTTGTTTTTTTTAAGATTCGGTAAGAGATTTTTGACATCCAACAATAATGTGATTAGAATCCGAGTCCGATAGGATAATCTGTTTTTTCTAGACGGATAATCTGTCCTTCCAAATTTCGAATCCGATTTATGGGTGAAGCTTTAAGTATATTAGCTGACAATCTGTTAGTGATTTATTTGACTTATTTAAATACCATCTAATGTTTTATGTGTTCTTAATGTGTATATGTACTGATTGTTTGCTCAGTGTTATAGATAATTTTAGTCTAAAGCATGTATATATTCCTCGTATATGAATTCATAAATGCCACTGTCGTTTTGTTACCGTACTGCTTTTGAATCCGCATAATACGATATTCAAACATACATAATCCGATATTCAAATATGCACCCATTTCGCTTTTGGATCCAAAAATAAATATAAAATAGGATATGGTATATAGATTATCCGTCTGAATCCGATCCGCATTCACCCTACCAGCCAGCCCCAGCCTCAAATCAGGCAGATTGCCATGGTTGTTGCTATCAAACCGTTACAGAGAAGGAAAAAAGAGTAAATGGATTTGAACCAACCTGTGGTTGAATGGTTAGGAGGACAATGACATCCCAGCTCACCAGTGTTTAAGTCCTAGACCTGACTCTGGTGCTTGTATTTTTCTGGATTTATTTCAGGTCTTCCGGCGATGTGCCTTAAGTGGGAGGAGATGTTCCTTTCTACTTTAAAAGTGTATGTGACGACTTCATCAATCTTAATATGATGTGACGGCTCAGTCAATCGTAGATACTCGTAGGGTAGGACGTGCGTTTATGCGTTTACAGGGATGGGCGTATGTGCATATGTACCACGTTAGCCCATGTAGATTTGCTGTACCCAGCCCAAATAGCCAAGAGGAGGTGCTTCACCGAGCGACGAGAAAAAAATCAATCGATTGATTCCTTTTCGAGTAATCCCCAATGCTAGCGCCGCCGCTGCACGCCGCCACGCCGCCGGCTTCCTCCTCCACGCCGAAGCCGGACAGGGCATGCATCCGTGCTCCTCCACGCCGTAAGACTGCCTCCTCCACCGCCGACGCCTGCCTCTTCGGGCCTCGACTGGTAGGTGACGGTCCTTTTCCACCGGCTGCTTGCCACTTTCTTGCTTGCCTGCTTGGCCGCTCGCCGCTCATCTCTACGCACTTCCTTCGCGTTTAGCCGCCGGTGATGGACTCGGAGGAGGAGGGCGGATGTATTGCAAGCGGCAGCAACATCGGCCGCAGGACATGGCATCTGCACCGCAAGCAGCCATAAGCGCATACCCGACAACGACAATGAGCAGCAGGTCTTTTCCCCCATGTTCTTCTGTTTGTATTTTATTATTTTTTGTGCCACGCCATATATGAATTTGATGTCTGCAGTACAATTCTTTTTATGCTGTGGGTCACTCTATGAGATGAAGTATTTATAACCTAGCTAATGTCGATCCTTATCCTGGTGTTCGGAAGCAAATTGAGGATTATGCTACCTTGATTTATTAATTTTGCTTCACATGCTGCAAGTGTCGGTTGTTATTGTGGGCAAGTTTTTTTTCCGGTAGGGACAGGAAAAACCGTTTCCGGAAAATCTCGGGATTTTTGGATTTCCCCCCGGGAATATTCAAATGAATTTTAAATTCGATTTTTTATTGCTTCAGAATATAAAGCTTTTAAGGCTTATTTTACACAACGTTTTACCTGTTCTAGTGGTGTACTGGTTTCTAGCTCTGGCTATGAATCTGTGGTTTTGTCGAACTGATGGTTTCGTTTATGAAATTGGAGGGGGAAGCCCTCTTTTGTCAAAAAAAAAAAACTGTTCTAGTGGTCAGCCCGTCAAAAGCGGGGATTCGAACTAGCGACCCCCCTAAAAAGTTAGACACACGCCTGACCACCAAGCTAAGTGATATGTTCTGTTAGCAAACCATGCGAGCGCTATTTGATATCAGTTTGAAGTTTAAATTCTATAAATTCAAAATATTCAGGCTGTACTTACTTTTTTTCGGCGGGTAACGGGAAGGCCGGTTTCCAAAAATCTCGGTCGAGATTAAAAACCCTATGTTTTTAGTAAGCATTTCAAACTTTCAAAGGGCAAGACTCTATGTTGGTACTAGTTCCTATGACCTTTTTATGCTTTTCCATGTTTTTTCTGTGTTTTCAGTCTTTGGATTCCATGAGTTTTGGTTGACTAGACTTGTATCTATAAAAAAAATAGACCTTAAAAATGTTCGCCACAGGTAAGTTGAATTCCTGGATCCGCCAATACAATAGGGGTGCATGCATAATACTCCCTCCGTAAATAAATATAATACGTTTTAGATCACTAAAGTAGTGACCTAAAACGTCTTATATTTGTTTACAGAGGAAGTACATGGGAAGCAAATTAACATTGACGCAGCAGCCTACATGATGTTTAAACTAAGAGCAGACGAAGCAAATTAACATCTCCGGTCCAAGTTATAAATTTTATTGGCTACCTTAATTACCTCTGCTCTGCGACGCCCATGCGCTTAATTAATAATTACTTGGGAGGCTTGAAGTAGGCATAGACAGCGAAGAATGTCTGCAGCACGGAAAAGGCTAGCAGGAGCAGGGCCGCAAGCACCGACATGGTCACCCATGGATTGCTGAAGTAGTTGCGCACAAGCGCCGCGCGCCACTTGTGCCGCCTGAGGTTCCTGTACCTGTTCACGGCATACATCAGGCCGAGCAGGTAGTTGTCTGCCGACCAGTGCACCTGCCCGACGACGTCGCTGAAGAACCGCCAGGCGACCCTTCTGCTGTTGAGATGGCTGACAAGGACGCCGTGCAGGTCCAGGATCCTCATGTCCTCCGCCGAGGTGATGAGGCAGTCCATGAAGACGGCGTAGGTGGAGACGTCCCGCGGGGTGTCCGGGTAGGTCTGCTCGAACGCGATGAGGTTCCGGAACAGCGACTCGCTCGAGTCGTTGAGCTCCAGCTGCGGGATCTCCAGGACGCCCCGGGCGAACCTCACGTCCATGAAGCTCGTGGCGCCCTTTCTCTTCCGGAACCGGACCCCCGCCTCCTCCAGCTCCTTGGCGCACGGGATCCACTGCGGGAGCTCCGACAGCAGCTCGTCGCTTCGGCGGCGGCGGCCACGGCGGCGGGAATGCTGCAGCTGGCGGTCGCTCGTGGGCGGTAGGCCGACGGAGAGGTAGAAGAGGTGCAGAAGGTGGTGCACGTCCTTGCAAGCAATGGGTGAGCGGTGTAGCATCTGGGGACGAAGAGGCCGGAAAAGCCTGAGGCTGCCTGTCACGAGGAGCTCTTTGGGCTCGTCCTCGTTCCTCAACTGCTGAAAGAGCTCCCGGACCACGAAGAAGGGGATCTGGTTCTCCAGCAGGAGCAGGTCGCGCGTCACGAACTGCCACACGAAGCACCTGCCGTAGACCTGAGTCCAGTCCTCGTCCTCCTCCTCCTCGTCAAACTGATCGCCGCCGCCACCAGCTTCTTCCATTTTCGCAAGGCGCGCGTATTTGAGCAAGCGGTGTAGGATGAAACAGCCGTCCAGCAGCATCATCTCGGCCACCTTATTTTCTTGGAGAGCAGGTTGAGAGTAGGAAGCCTGAATTCGAGGCATGAGTCGTTTCATGCTCGTTAAACATCCGTCCAGCAGCACCAGAGTCCTGGCAGGCTCCAAGAGGCTCTTGTGCCGGTTGATGAGCTGCCGCACACAGCTCCATTTGTATCCTTCCATCTTCTGCAAGCTTTTCTTGTCCTGAATTGCCCACCGACGATAAATCTTGGGCCCGCCCAGACGAACAGCAACCGGCTCATATTCTCCGTTGGGGTTATAATCCATGTTTTTAAGTTCCTCGGGAACAATGTACATGATGGGTTGGTGCTTCGAGTCACCGTGTTCTGCAGGAGCCGCGCTGCACAACTGCTCCAACATCTTCATCAAATAGCCCGGTTCTACATGGACGTCGCTATTTCCTGAGAAGAATCAGTAAACATTATAATTGTAAGTTTCTATCTGTTCTTTCTGCAATAGAGACAAAAGATCTTTCTTCCCTCCTCTCATTAACTAACACGGAGTTTGAATATAACAAAGTAAAATGCAACAAAAAAGATATTATAACAAACTAAAAAGCAAATAGATTGGCAAAATTGAGTTGATAAATTATATTTGCGTTCTTTAGTCTATGTTTAGGCCTTATCTAAGTAAAGGAAAGGAATTTCAAACCTCAGGGTACCAAGACCCGACCCCGGACATAGAGGTTATTGGTATTTTAATTGTGAAAAATGCAAACAAAAGTGGGGGCAGGAAATACTATTGTTTTAGTGTGTGCCCAAATAGACTAGGCAACCAATGTTTGCTCGCTAGCTGCGTCCAACTAATTAACTAAAGTAAACATCTCAGCCAGTCCCACCTATCAGCATTCTCTCCGCTCTCTTCACCGCCACCAATGACCAGCACCTCAGATCGCCTTCGACAGCCGTATCACACTCCGTTGGGTCCCACCACCTACTCCATCAGCCCGGATAGTGCAACAATGGCATGCACAACGAAGGAGGTATTAGTGGCATGGCTTTTTTGTTTTTCTGTTATTGCGTGTGTTTTCACGCCTTGACATAGGACTACATGGTACAAAGGGTTTGTGGTGTATTTTTTTCATTATTATGACTTGTCATTTTGCCTTCCCTTGACCCAGGTCTCAAGTCCTACTTGATGCTCTGATGGCTGGGACAAGCAGGAGGCATTCGACAAGAAGGTGTGGACTAAAATTCACTTACATTTTTTTAACCATTTGCGGGTATAACAAGTACGAAAGAAACCTACCTTTCCCCCAAAATGTAAGTCATTTAGGTTTTTCTTACTTTTTATCCTGACTAGCATGGAATTTTTAACCCTCAAAGTTGAGCAAATGAATGATTCCCCACCTGTTTGATCGATCTCGACCAACATGCCAACTTGTAGTAGTATAGTTCTTATGCCCATTGCAGGAGAAAGGACATCATGCATAGTGGAATTTAGACTAATTAGAAATCTTAAATTATATTAGCCATCTGACAAAGCTAGTAAAACATCCACTTCTGTTTGGGTGAAATGGGATGGAGAAGGTTATGTACCTGGACCTCTTGTATGCGTTCGGAGGTTACTGGACAGGGCACCATTAAGTTCAGGGTGTGCTAGTACTGGCACTGAAAACTTAATACTGTCTCTGCAAAATTAACATAAAAAACCCTGCAAAAAATTAACATTGAAATAATGTAGCGTTGTGATTAAAACAACGTTGATGTTGCTAACATGATTGTCGATGACAATGTTGGTAACTACTTTTAGACAAAGGAGGGCCTGCATCAACGGGACCCAGTTTCCCCTATATTGTGAAACATTGCCTAGATGGCCTCAAATTTATATGCATCCTGACTGTGCATAATATTTTGGGCAAATAGTTGTAGGGTATCATTAGAAAAAATCTTCTCATGTCTTTTTTTCTTCTTTGCGAAATAAATTTTCTCATATCTTGCTGGAACAGTGGCCTTACGTTAGGCTCTTTGGCTTACCCAGGAATGATGTGCTTTTTGGAAGACAAAAAGGCTTCTCTGGCTCTTTAGCTATCCAGGAAAAATGTGCTTTTTGACAAAATAATGTAATAATTATGAGGTTTCTCCTTTGTTATGTAGTTGTTCCGTGGTATGGGCTACTCTGTAGTAGACAGAGGAGAAGGAGCTGATTATAGTGTGGTGTACCTAGTTGGAGCATATAGTCAGAGAAGTGTCTACCCGTATGAGTGGCAGTCTAGTCTCCGGCTTCCTAGGTACAATTTTAATAGAGATTAGCTCTCTTCCGTGCAAAGAAGAAAAAATAAATTAACTTCTTCTCTAACTCACCGTGGCCTCGGGCTGCCAAATGATTAGTGTGGGTAGTAAGACCCTTATTATCTCTACTTCTCTTCTCTAATTATCGAAAAATAATCTGAGGTTTCCCATTTCACCTACCAGCGTTTCACTCCCCACCTTTGTCCAACCCCCACTATGTACGTTCTCTCCTCCCCCTTCTCCGTTTTGTTTTTTTTCCTCCCACAGATTTTAGTTGAACTTATTGATTTACCAAATGAAATCGTGCCTTCTTTGGTGAATCAATAAGTTTTGACTTTCTTTTTTGTAAGGAAGTGTTTATTCAATTGACAGCTAAAGTATGTTTTTGTATGTAATCATAGTGATTGGGTGCAAAAATATTTCTTTCCCCGTTGCAACAGATGATCAATTATCTATTGCTAAAAAACGGTTCAAACGTACAGTTATCACATTATTACCATAAGCAATGCGAGAATTCTCTCTAGCGGTCGACCGTGTAGTGAGGTCGAACCGACTGGAGCAAAGCGGGTGAGAACGAGACCATAATACGGCGTGAAAAAAATTGGACACCTTGTGGACCCATCCATTATCTATCCAATAAAATCTAGCGAACCTTGTCTTTATCCCAAGGCTCAGTCGTTTTTTCTACGCGGTCCCAAGGCTCAGTCTGCTATGGATGAGTTTTGCTGTGATGTGCTTATTTTGTAATTTCTATGAAAGAGGTGTACTATAAATGAGCAAAAGTGGATCAAACAAGGGGATACTAATAAAATAACAAAAAATAGATGGGGCTAACAGGGGTATTATAATCAGCCTAAGTCTCACGTGTTCGTTCACATATGCACCGACACGATGAAAATGATTAGGTGACAATGCTATACTGAACCCGAGGAGTTAAATAAACTTAGGGCCTCTTTGATTCGAAAGATTTTCATAGAAGTTATAGTGGATTAAAATCCTCAGGAATTTTTCCTAAGGATTCTTTTGTACTAAATTTCATAGGAATTTTAGCATCCACTTAAATATCCTTGAAAGGATCCTTTGTTATTCCTATAATGTAATAATCAAACAAAGCAAAATCTTGTAGGATTAAGATAAGCATGTTATTCTAATCCTATGTTTTTTTATATTCTCGCGTTTTCAGATTACTACGAATCCGAGAGGCCCTTGGGGCTGGTACGATGGTACGCCAAACCGGAAATGATGCCCTGCCCTCTAGGCATAGAGTGATGGCTAGGACGACAACAGATGGACGGTGATGGCGTTCAGGAAGGACGGCGCATCAAGGAGGCACGTCAGCACCGTCGGCCATGAGCCGCGGAAGATGGCCGTATGGACCAGGGTTAGAGGGAAGCAGTGGCAGCACAAGTGGCCAGGACGGTGGTAGCTTGGCCATGAGCGTGTCTGCTTGCACAGGAGCTGTGGGAAGCGCTGTAGTATACATAGTCTTGTTGAAGTGAAGGTCAGTGTCGACTAACCCGTGGTCACGATGAAGCCCGGTGTTGATTTCCTCAAATTGAGGCTCGCTCGTGTCGCCGTGGGAGCTGGGGTCGCTCATGATGCCCCGAGCTCAGGGAGGAGGACGAACTGAGGGCCGTGACAGCCTCGTCTGGGGTGAGATTTCTTCTCGCCGTCATCTCGATCGGGTCTTCCTCTTAACACCGACGTCCTGCTTGTGGGTTGCTTTTCTTTTTGAAGTGAGGAGGCATCTCTGGGCTGATCTGCTTTGCCCCGTCGGTCGGTCGTCGAGTCTTTCTTGGTAGGCCTGAGCATTATCCTATGCACCCAAGAAGAAGAGAAAAGGAAAAAGTGGTCTAAACACGACTTCTAAACTATTTTTTTCAGGCTTAGCTAGCTTTATTTAATCTCGTGTGTGGTTCTTTGTTGCTTTTCTTTCGGTGATAAAGTGCTTTGTTGCTTTAAAGAGTACTAGCAAAGAAAGGAATCATTGTGCAGGCTGTACTGAACCGTGGCAAAGATGGATCCTTTGTTTTTTTTTATTCATCTTTTTTGTAGCCAACAAGCCAGGCGCTGTCAAATTCCGACCTGTTTTTTTGGGGATGTATCCGGTGGAAATGCACGTTCAATGAAAATCTGGAAACTTGCTATGTAGAGCATTGGATCAGCGGCGGACGGTGGCAGATCACAGGTGGGATTCTTAGATGGCAACTGTAATATGTAGGGGTATTACTGTAATCTGCATTAGTTGATTATACAATAAGCAGTCAGCAATTGGATGCCTTGTATAATTTTCACTCTGAAAGAACTTCAGTAAGCTGGCAAAGCGTACTTTATGAAACTAACGCTAGTTTGAATCATCTCTTTGCAAGATGAATGATTTACCTTCTTCTCTATCTTTATTGTGCTTTGCTGCAACCAAAGAAGTGAAAAAGACTCCAGCAAAATGCACTGTAATCATCACATACAAGTTCAGGAGGTCTACAAGTTCAGAAGCTTTGCATCCAGAATATTCATCTCGTGTGGATTCTCAAATCTATCCAACCCATCCACACCTGCGAGTCCAAATAAATAATTCCTATGTTCACAAATATAAGATGTTCTAATTTTTGTGTGAATCAGATGTATATAAAAATGCTCTTATATTATGGGACGAGGGAGTATTACAGTCAAGTTCAGAAGCTTTCTGAAATAATTCCTCTGTTCACAAATATAAGATCTCTATTTTCCCTTCAGAGCTGGTGAGAGCACAATTTGCACATCTCTGAACAATTACACCATGAGCACATATATTTCAGAAGAAGAAAAAGAACACAGGTCTAGTCAGCCACATCTATCATCTACACATCACGTTGTAAATCAATCTGTCCATCAAAGGCGAAAACTGGACATGTTCTTAACACTCTTACACAGCTGTATTAAAATTCTGGACAACAAACTGAAACCAGGAGGTAGAACAAGCCAGTAACTAGTTACTGCAAGAAATTTGGATCCATATGACAGAACATTCTTAAGATTGGAAGCGATACAGCCCTGTTTTCTTGCAGCAAGTAGATAAGACAAAATACAAATTGTACACAGTTGAGCTCATCATTGAGGCTTATCTTCTCCTTGCTCTTGATCTTGTTCAATTTCACCCTTGGCCACAAGCTGTTAACACCCAATCAAGCAAGAAACTATAAGTTAGCTCTCAAACAAAACAACACCAGATCTTTGATGTTCAACTTGCGGTGGCAAACCATAGAAGGTGTAATTCAAATAGTGAACCATAAAAATTTGATAACTGGAATGGGTTTCAAATAACAAATTTGAACTACATAAAATATTATAGCGGAGATAAATAGGATCTTGCAGGCTCATGCACCATGATGAATGCAGGTAGCAAAAAGTAACAGTTAAGCATAGTTCGAGAAAACAGAGCGAACCAGATCAACAGTTCAACTGGAAATAAACAGGATCAGTGCCAGGGCTTGCCCAGTTTACTGTCAGAATCCTATTCTATACAAAACTGATAAAAATACTAATTTATAGAGAGATAGGCAGCTCAAACTAGTCAATGACACAACAAGGGATGCACAGACTATTTCTGCCAGCAAGACCTGTACAACTATGGACCCTGCTGAGGGGCTGTTATGCATTGATGCTTAGTACATGAATATAACTACAAAATACTCCTTAATGAGCCACGGTTCCATTGGTCAGGTGAACTGGCAAACAGGACACTCGACGGTTCTCAGTCTGAGTTTTCAAAGTAAGGTTGTAAGCACAACAAATCATGGATTTACAAGAATGATTAAGCACAAAATAGCATGAACTTAGGGAGATTAGAGGTCTAGGAGATACAGTTCCAGAAAATTTCCATATGGCACTGATGCATCAGAAACTACATATTACTTTGCATAAACATGTTTCAACTTTGTGTGCAGGCTTCCAAAAGAAACCTCAAATATCGATGGACGTAGGCAGAAGGGTGTTATGTTACTCCTCAAAATTTCATGGTCACGTGCGACTGTAGAACAGAAAAGGGGGGGAATTTACATGGGAATAGTGTTCCATTGTTCTGTCTCTAGTTTCTTTTCTTCCAAATTAAATCGAGTTTCGTCATAAATGTTTCAGGTCCATAGACCAGCAGTTCTAAAAACCAACAATTTAAGAATTTCCAAAACTTCTAATCAATGTTAACACAAGTTTAACCAAATAGCTACTTTACACTAGGTACACCTGGCACCCCCACAAATATCACTTTCTAAAACAAAGGACTTGCACAAAAAAATTACATTTCCCCAAGAAATGGTAGGAGTACCCTTGAACAGAATCATGTGAAGGAATGCTCAAATCCATTTCATAATTTACAATGTTAATTGGCAGAAAGCATACTGCAAGCTGAAATTGGAGATAAGGAAGACTGAAGGAGCGAGGAAACAAAATGTGTTATTCTACAAGCAAAGTATTCATTATTTAAGCGCGGTACAGTAAATATAGACATTCCAAGGTTCAGTGGCAATACCAAAGAACCAATCAACTCATATGCTCCCATCACTTTCAAGTCCTCTTCGTCTTCATAACCAACCTTCAGTATTTGTGGCCCATTGACTGACCAAAAGGCCTTTCGTCCATCATCCTGGTAAGAGAAGATTACATCAACAGATCAAGATTAGAATGTAAGTATTATAGCTCCAAACATGAAGATCGTCATTACATTCGTTTAAGAGATAGTAACACACAGCATTATTAAGAGTAGTTTGTAAGATAACCATTATCCCATCATTTTATTTCGGTTCATTGGGTTCAACAAGAGTTGCTGAACACTGAGTGTGCAGTCTACCTTCCAACTTTGACACATGATACATACAGAAAAAATTATTCGTACAAAAAGTATATTGGTGAAAGTTGCATGTTGGAGGCTGTGCCAATGTCCAAAACTATGTGTATTTACAGAGGGAGGAACATAGCCATTCTCTTGGAATATCAGACCCACCTGCATCACGATCATATAAATAGCCTCCAGTGCCCGTTCACGAATTTCAGAATCATCAACAGCTTCTCTTTCATGAGAAAGTGCATTTGCAAGCTCGGGAGGCATTTTCGATCTATCTTCTTCGCCATAGATCTGCATCATCATGCAGCATAATCCACAGGTGTAGGCTAGCATATGAACACTCATCACCGAACACAGGAACAAGGAGAAAAGCGAGATATTCACATAAATACTTTTACAGGGACTATGCATATCATTTGAAGCAGCAGATTCACACTTGTCATTATGGATCAATACGTTTGTGCTTTAGTAAATACATGGAAGGATGGAATGATTAAGGGGCATCACAACACGATAATGCATTCCTAAATGCAAATATAAAAGTAAGGCTCTGTTTCGAAGGGGCTCCAGCTCCATAATCCTTCAGTGGAACAGGTGCAGACTTCCCAAACACACCAGCTCTATTTGGTGAAGTGGAGCCAGCCCTAGTACATTTCCATGGAGCTGAGAAAGGGTTGCTCCATCCGGACTCATGCCCATCAATATTACCTGCTTCCTGCTACTGCAAAATGCCCCTAGTTGAACTCATCACGGCCCAAGCATCACTAACCTAATGGAGGCTAACAAACCCTAGCATCGCCCCAGCCAGTAAACCTTTCTGGTCATCAACGCCCCTGGCCCTGTGCCCCATCCCCTGTGGCATGCAAGGGTTTGCCCCCTAATATCAGACAACGCTAGGGCTCCTTGGCAACCTTCAATTGTTGAGTCTGCCATGCTATGGATGCGCTAGGGTTTGCCCCCTGCATCCCACTCAGCGAGCTCAGGAAGGTGAGCAGTCAAATTTATCTTCCTCTTCTCAGATCTGTGAGCACATTGCTTGTATGGTGCAGATCTTTGGAGAGAACATGCATATGGATGTTAATGCTGGCATGCTATTGTATGGATTCTCATTTAGGCAAGAACATTTCAGCTCGCGTTCTTCTTGGTAGCTGGTGCTGCCATGGAGCCATCTACCATAACAGACCTAGAACATGTTCTTCGATTTCTCCAACAACTAGCCAAGCTGCTAATATATTAGATAGATGACAATTGCGACTTCATGCTACAGAGTATAAAAGGGCAGCCCGGTGCATGTAGCTCCCGCTTGTGCAGGGTCCGGGGAAGGGTCCGACAGTATGGTTAGAAAAAAAATACTACAGACAGTATGTGTCTTCATTCAAATGACGGTTCATGGATGTTACTTGTGTAGCTGTGTTGATTACTTCTTGCTTTGATGCATGTACAAAGCACTGGTACCTAATTGTTTTACCAATTTCTGAAAACTATGCCTAACTTGCAACATCATGACTTTTGTTCGCTCAAAAAAAGGTATGCTTCTTCCCTTACCTTCTCAACTGTAATGCTGAACATTTCAAATTTATAGCTTGCACCACAAAGGTGGCTGCATGTATTTTAGAATTTTTATAAAAAGTTTCTTTCAGTTGTATTGATTATCAAAGGAGTGCCTTAGAAATAAGGATTCAAAAAGGCAAGTGATGTCCTGCAAAGTGAGTTATGCCATGTAGTGATGTCCTGGAGTACCTTAGCTGTACAGCAGTAAGTTTTAATGTGTAATTGAGGCTTGAGCACTTAGTTTCCTGGACGTTCAGCTGTGATACTGTTCATGAATGTAGGAGTTTTGGAGGATAGGGTTCCTAAAGGAAATATTCCTTAGGTACCCTTAGGTACTATTTGGAACAAAGGAATTGCCATCCTACAAAATTTCTATGAAAATTCCATACGAATTTTGGAGGAAATCAAACATGAGGTCATACCTCATGTTTTCTTCTCTTTGTGTCTACAATTCCTGTGTATTTCCTGCATGATGTCCAAATGACAGTTTTTGGGTTTTCCAGTGGTTTTCTAGTATAATATCTTAATTCCTGTGGTCATCGGAGCTAATGCATACAATTATACAAATTACTACATAAAATGACAATTACCAAAAGGGAGGCGGATGTACAGTCAAAGCTCATGTCACATAAATAGTGGCTCCACACGTGTTAAAAGAACTGCACCTTCTTTCCAGCTACAGGCAAAAGTAGAGCTGGCCAAAGATATTCTGCTATAGAAAGCAAATTTTGTATCTGGGTATCAGCTTCAAAGCAACAATTACGGATGGTGCCAGCAACCTGCAAATATTTACAAAAAGAATTACACAGGAACAGAACACAATCGTTGCTCAGCATATGAATATAGTTCAAGATGCGACAAGCAGATCTAGATATATTGCAAAGAACCTGAAAACACTGAAGTCCAACATAATCAATACATATACTGGGATATGTACTAAAATGGAAAATGAGTGAACAAACATCATGAAGAATTATAAAACAATGTGATTTTAATGTACAAACTGAACCGCCATCACTACATGCTAGTACCGCTGCGCACGTGGTTATATGCATTAATATTCTGCCTTCAGGAATGGTTCTGTACTGCCACTGCTCATATACCACATAAATGAATCGGCTATACGCCTTTATTATTTTTAATATACTTCATTAATAATAACTAGATACCTCAAAGTGAGATTCATGAAAAAATATGTTTGAGACCATATATTTCATAGTATTTGCACACAAACTGCTTTTTTGTACATAAAAAAGTTATATTGCATAACTAAAGGCTTTGATGGTATTTTTCGTAGAAGTCGTATTGTGGTATCTTAGAATAATTAATAAGGTATATTGAGAATGATAAAGAGGTATAATAGGTTTCTGTATGAGGTATATTGAATGTGGGAGTACATACTCCCAGGAGTATGTATATACTGAATGTGGGAGTACAGAAAATTAGTCATATATACATAGCCTGTCTATATTGTCGTACTAACACCAGCGTCAACGTCAAGATTCGAAATAAGCTGTACATACCCCTTTCTTTCTAAGTTGGTTTGTTGAATCAAACTGTCCTATAATCTGCTTTAGAAGACCTCTCTTAGGTTCCATCAGTATTCTCCGTCCAGCTTCGACCTTTGAGATATTCACAAGTATAGAGGCGATGTGTTCAAATACATCTTCATCTACGTACCAAAGAAAAAACTAAAACAGTTTATGGGGTGAATATGATGATGACTCCTCAGCCAAACAAAAGAATACAAAAGGGGTCAGGAACATAGAAAATGGATCAATTAGCCAAAAAAATATATAGATATGTACTTGACATTAAAAACGGTATCCAATAACATATTAAAAAACCAGATTGTTAGGAAGACCGGTCCGTTCCATCTAAATGTCACAAGACACAACCACTGCACCTTTCTATGGATGGCTGATTAGTAGTAGAAAGATTGCATTGCTACCATTTGACTAGAAAAGACTGCATTAGTTATTACATATTATTGTTATGGGCTAACCTCACTGGTATTAAGAGAGGAACTGTATTATAAGAAGACAAAACAGTAACAAATAAGAGTGTTCCCCTCGTGTGAGTCTTTCCCTCACAACTGGTTCATCTCAACCTATTCCAGTAACTTGTCCCCTTGAAGCTGAGCCATGTCAGTCATATTCTGTAAATTATCTTTACTCCTATAAATATAGTAATTGGTGGTGGCGGTTCATTCACCTTTCATTTCTCTTTTTATATGTGGGCCATCTCAACATATTGGCAAACCATATATTCCTATGCGGAGACTCCAGTCCTTATCATCCACCAACTCTAAACTAAAATTTCAAATGCACCAATTGTGTTCCTCCCTTCGCAAAAAACTCCCAGTTCTACCCAAGGTGAAGCCCCTCTTGGGTCCCTTGGAGGCCTCCCGGGGTTCTTCATAAATGACAAAGGGTAAACCACGGTAGCAGTGGTAGGCAGGAACCAGCAAGTGTACAGCGGTAAATTTTGGTCCTCTAGTCCATGCCGGTGGAGGAGGTGGGGATATATCCCTCAACTTAATGGGCTTATCTTGGGTCATTATTCTTTATTTTCCCTTTAAGATTCTTTTGCTTCTTTGACTTGTTGAACATGACTAGTTGCTTGGACTTTTGTTGACTTGACTTTGACAATTTGCCACATAGACACCATGTAGATCGAGGTGGGAACCCCAGGTAGAATTAGCTATTCCCACAACAGTTGTGATACTTGTTTGCCACAATTTTAGGACATTCATGTTCCAAACTCTGAAAACTGCACGTTTGCAGAATTTCACAGATGAACAATAGTAAGATAAAGCGTAATTGTTAACTCACAACAGAAATAACATGATCACGGCCAAATAATAAAATAAGAAACAAAAGAATAAAGCACATTCACCTTCAGAGTCACAGGATGACCTACAGAATGAGCGCACAAGCTTTGCAACATACAACCCTTGCACCTTTTCATCACCAACCTTTCAGAAAGAAGAGAGCTATTCTCAGTAATTGAACTGTATTGATTGTGATTGCAAAGCAGAAACAAAAGTTAAAATATCCATTCCACAAGCTTTTCTCTGAGTTGGTCTTCCCAGAATTTACTGATGATAGTAGGCTTCACCCAAAATTCAACTGAACAAAAGGTTTACCAATGTAACTCCGATATCATTACTGGAAGGATAAAACTCAAAAGTTCATTTCTTTGTCAAGGTAGTAACACCTAGTGAAGAAGGGAGTTGTGCCGTACACACCAACATAGGAATGTCGAAAACTCAACTAATCGAAACTAGTCTCACATGTAACTTCATCACTTGTCAAGTGTCAGGCCATAACCAGTAAACTGAAAAGATGTCAAACCTCCCCTGTTTTGAGACAGATTATTAACAGAGCACTTTATGACTAACCTAAGGCCGCGTTTGGGATGGTTGTATTTCAATACGGGGGTGTTTAGTTTACACTTAACTCCACCCATGTTGTCTCAACATAGCCGGTCCC
>CBMN011748992.1:0-11807 GCA_000582825.1 Hordeum pubiflorum
TTTGGCTCAGGGTTTAAAACCTTGGCCCTGTCTTCTAGAACATGCGTTTCAACGGCGTTTCGTTCTTGGAGGCGTCATGTCGGGAGCATTAGCCTCTTCAGTCAGTCGTCGTGTGGGTGTGTTTTGTGTATAGTGGCGGGGGTGCTCATGGTGTGGTATGGCTTGTGACGATGGTCGTTCTCGGAGTCTCTTCTCCCTCGGTGGTATGGTTTCCAGTTGTCATTCGTGTTCTATAAGCTTTCTGTCATCCGATGGATCCGCGCCCTTCGAGCTAGGGCGAGGGGAAATGAGGCGCTCTTCGGCGATGGATGGATGGTACCACGATGAGATCCACCCTTTTCAATGCAGAATAAGGCCTCTTCCTCATGAGTTTGCTTTATTCCACCTATAGGCATTGCATTCGCCTTTACCTAGATAAGTTGGTGCTTCAGTGGACGTCAACTTCGTCGGTGTCGAGCAACGTCTCTTCTTCATGTTTTTGGTTCATGTATTGCTCGTAGCCTTGTATAGTTGCGCTCCTCTGTATTGTGTACTTTCATTTGGGGCCTTGCCCCTTGCTCCTCATCTATAATGTGCTGGTTTCGTTAGGTTTTATATGTAAAACGGTGCGAAAGACACCTATCTGGTGAATATGTCCGTATGCATTTCGCTGGAAATCAATGCATTTTATAACAGCTAGGGAAATCTGTCGCCAACCTAGCTAGTCATAGTTTTCTTAACTGCTGTGTAATTAAAGATATCTCATGTGGCGTGTTTGGTTGTTTAATGATCCCATACATACAAGCAACTAGATCTACTCAATGCGTGCACATCTCTGAGATCCCGCGGCCGTACGTGGCCCGTGGGGCATGCATGCATGTGTGCAACCTTAATTCTTTTTCTTTTGTGCCGTGTGTGCAAGCTTAATTTCATCTAAACTATCTTGTGTGCCGACCAATGAAGAGATATATTTTTTGCCATGTAAAAGCCTTCAGCTAGCTGTGACTGATGGGTTCGCTTGACCCATTATAGCGCTGTGGTGTGGTCGTACGTGCAGAAATTTCTCAGAGCTCGGAAGCATGAAAAAGGCTGGTGCAAGCAGCGCATGCGGCGGCACAGTACTATCATCAGCATCAATTAATTTTCATTACCATACATGGTATCAACAGGGCAGGATCACGTACCACGGCGGACTGTACGGCTCGATTTGCATGGAAAGAGAAACGATAATTAAGGCTGGTCAAAGCGCTGGTATCTTAATCGATATCATGCATTTCAGACTAACAAAAACGTCGATGTGGCAGAGAATTAAGAGAGAGAGAATTAGAGTAACATTGATAGATAATGTATCAAAATAATGCTATACTACTATATGCATGACAATAAATAGGATCATATATTATATTAATCATATGCATGATACTTATATATCATACTTCCCGCTATGAGTATCCTAAAGGGATCAGCTATAGCATCGGCGGCGGCGGCCTGGAACAAGGTCTATCTACCTCGCCTATTGCTATAGTGTTGGCGGCAACCTAGAATAAGTTGTCTCCACCTCGCCTATCGCTACAGCATCCACGGTGGCGGCCTAGAATAAGGTCTCTTCATCCTGGCTTTTGCTGCAACGGCTCAACCTCTTCCTGCATCTCACAAATGGCTCAAAAGAAGAAGAATTCTAAAATAAAATGAGATGTGGAGAATCGTGTGTCCTGACTTTTGGTTCTTCGGGTCTAACTTTTGCTTCTGCAGGTTTGTATTAGTGGCGCTATGTATTTGTTCTTCGGCTTCAATTTCGACCAACTAGGATTGACCTGCCTCGGCCTAGTTATAGACTATGTTAGATTTGTGTTCCTAGATTCCGTTTGGCGATGTTCTATGCCTTCTCCAGCATTTTCGCTCTGAGGTGACGATTTGCTAAGGAAATCGCAATTGGCGGTGTCCTCTGATATGCATCCACGACTTTCCGACGTTGTTTCTCAAAATTCCTAGGCTTCAACAAAGTTTCTCCATTGAGAGGGAAGACCAGAGGCCGGCATCTAGCTTTGTACATGGACGCAGTCGGTGAATATAGGACGAATGAGACTTCGACACCATAAAGGAATTGAAAATATTTCTCATTTTATGTAAAAACGTTTTATAAGTATATGTGCTACTTAATGTATCGCCTTTGGCTTTGGCTTGAAAGCTTGGTGCATCTTGGTGACGTTTTCTATTCCCTTCGTTTCTAAATATAAGCCTTTAAAAGATTTCACTACGGACTACATACAAATGTATATAAACATATTTTAAAGTGTAGATTTATTCATTTTGTTTCGTATGTAGTCCGTAGTGGAATCTCTAAAAAGACTTCTATTTAAGAACGGAAAGAGTATATAGCTTTTTTTTTCAGTTGCGCTATATAGCATTTGTTGACTAGCGAGAAACCGTTGCCTCTTAAGTCAGATGGCTTTGAACGCTGATTCTTTATCTAGACTAGAAAGTAGTAGTACGTGAAGTTTTAGGTCTAGATATGCGCGAGTGGCTCGCAGTTTGGCGATGAATGATGCATGATGTGCAGTGAGTAAAATATACTAGTAGCAAATCAATACTCAAAAGAAAATTTTAAAATACTACTGTAGTAGCAAACCCGAGAAATGAATATTTGACTAGGACTAGCGAGCTTGGTCGTCTCCGGCGCGTGGTCCGGCCACCGTCCAGCCGTTCCGGCGGGATCCACACCGTCTTCACTGCTCCCTCACCGGCCGCGACAACTGAATTACGCTACGCATGCATGACCCGGACAATCTACCCGATCGAGGTGTTTGTTTCTGGAGCCACTCAAGCAGCACTCCGCCAGAGGCCCCCACCGGAGCTATCTCCGGCACTGGCCGGCCACCGCCCTCCCGGTCTCATCCCCAAGCTCCGCCCGACCCGACCGTCCGACGTGGGCGGTGCCGGGTGGGGGCTCGCTCGACCGACCGACCGGCGAACAAATCCAGGGGGTGGGGGGAGGAGAAAGAAATTCCTCGCCCTACGTACGCCCGCTGCGCTGGAGCAATCCGATGAATCTTGAATGCGGAGCTAGCTAGCGTTCCCTGCGCGTAGCCCTATCTGTCAACCTATGGCAACAGGGCCGGGGACCCCTGCACTGCATTCCCGCCTGAACATTTTGTGGCCGCTGCACCTGGTCCTCCTCTCAGGCTCGGCCATGGCAGCAGGCTTGGAGTTATTGCGAGCTGCCCCTGCCAGCGCCAGCCTTGCGCGGCCGCCGAGGAGCGGCGAGGCGGCCTCAGTCGGGATTGTCTCCTCTCGCTCGCTTCGACCCACGTTGTCCTGCCTGCATCTGCATGCATGCATGGGGTGGAGATCTCGTCTGTGCCGGGGCCTGTGTGGCTGTGTGGAATGGAACGGATGGATGGATGGTAAATTCCAAGCGTCCAAGATTTCAGTGCCGTGTGTGTGTCAATCATTGGACTCACTCGTCCAAAAAGAGACGAAGCAGCGCGCTTTCCCTTTCTCTGCGCTTCGTCGTCCCCCCTGCCTTGCTTTTGACGCCACGCCATGCGTTCATCCGAGACCTGGTTGTCCCAAACTCACTCAACGCCAAACCGTTGTTGGATTCCCGTCAGAACCACCAAAACATATCATAGCTTGTAAACTAATATGAGGAAGCATGTTTAGCAGGTCCCATATAACCTCGTTGGGGCGTATTTTTTCTTCGACGGTTTTACGGGACGACAAAAAAAGATGGCCCGAACAGGTTCGGTAAAAGCCCGTCCGTAAAACATTTGCGTGAGACCCTTAAACCGCCCGCGATTCTGGTATATATGTCGGGTCCGAGACGATTTAGGGTTCGCATCCCTCTTTTCCTCCATCTGACTTCACCGTGATTCCGTGATTCCCCTCCTCCGATGAGAAATCCCGCGAACTCCAGCAGCGTTTTGCGGCGCGTTTAACCATTGAAAGTTGCCGGAGATAGCGTCAGCGGGGTGCCGGTCGTGGTGGCCGAGGGAGATTTGGCGGCCGCAAGCGCCGCAGTGACGAGAAGGCCGGGAGCTCCTCCCTCCGTCCTCCGGTGGAGAAATGGCGCAAGGAGCACAGGAGCACCGCCACGACACGCTGTCCTGCAGCGTCGACGCGCCGGCGTGGAGGAACTTCCGTCACCTCGGGCGGATCTTCGATCCGGCCATCCAGCGCCTCCAGGTGGCCGAGCGCGCCCGATGGGAGGCGAAGGAGGCGGCCGCCGACAAGGCTGTGGTAGCACAGGTCCCAGGGTTGTTCGAGGAGTACCAGCTCGCACAGGTACTCTTGAGCACCCACGTGGATAAGGATGACAATTTACCCATGGGCATGGGTACCCATGGGTACCCGACCCTCCTGGGTAAGGTATGGGCACATGTTCCCATGGGTAGTACCCAAACCCTACCCGACTAGTCATGGGTAGGGCATGGGTATAATTTTATGCCCATAGGTATGCCCAAACCTGACCCATTTATCGCATAGGTAGGTCACATGTGTCATAAACCTAAGCTATCGAGTCCACACTCATCCTCTACTCATATTGCCCACGTAATACCCTGCCTCTCTTCCCCACAATCATAATTTCCCCAACCCTATAAGCCTCTAACTCGAGAAATGGCCTAGCCACTACACCACCACCCCGCCTTTCTATGATATATTGATATGTCGGCATGGATACCAATAGGGTATGGGCACGGGCATGGATTTATGCCCGATGGATAGGGTATGGCATGATTTTATGCCCATGAGAAACATAGGTATGAGTATGAAATTGTTGTACCCGCACCATACCCTACCCACGACACCCTGTCCTGCAGCGCCGGCGCGCCGGCATGGAGGAACTTCCGTCACCTCGGGCGGATCTTCGATCCGGCCATCCAGCGCCTCCGGGCGGCCGAGCGCGCCCGGTGGGAGGCGAAGGAGGCGACCGCCAACTCGCGCATGTACTCATGAGCACCATCATGAATTACCACCTCCATGGCCCCCGCTCCCATGTCGGCAACGGTGATGGCGACTCCGGCTCCGGTGCCGATGAGTAAAACCCCGCGTTTGAGTATGATCTAGTTTAATTTCCGTTTGAACTATGTTTATTAAATTTTGTATAACTATGTTCTATGTGGAACTCCGGTGATGTTTAATGGCACGAACTACTAGCTTGAAAATCAAAAAGAACTCCGGTGATATTTGCAGGATCGGTTCTATCTCCGCGTCTGCCGTACCGTAAATTTCGTTTACGGGAAACCGTAGACGAATTTTGCGGCCATACTGTTGCGGGATCTAGCTGCTAGAGATGCTCTTAATTTGAAAGGGAAATGGCTAGTGAAGAGCAGCAAAGGGTCCAGCCTAGTGGTGTGACGCAAATGCAGTGCATTGTCCCCCACGGCTGGCTATATTTTAACATGACCAAATGCCTGAAGATGCTATACATCATCAACCTGGGAAGGAGCCTCGGCATGATCATACAACGCAGTGGTCCAAATGGCAGCAGGCCCAGGACGCAGAATAGGGTCGGTGACTGTAGATCCCACACAGGTCGTGAAGCACCTGGCCTGGCCTGCTGGAGAACCAAACCCAGCCCATTCAATCCGAATGCCACCCAGGACCAGATAAATACCAAAAGGTGCCCGTACAGGCAAAGAAGAAGCAACCACGGCCACCAATGATTCAGTGACACCACCACCATGGGCTTGCCTGCTGTGCTTCATCATCTTCCCATGCAGTGGTTCAAGCATTCAATACGCGCAGACGCGCAAAGATTGATCATGACACAGAGCTGTCTGTAACATTCATGATTGGCAGCAGCAAGAGGGCGTGAATGAGCCAACCCTAGCATTCTAGTAGTAGCAGTTAAAAACCATCACCCAGCACACAGCAACCAACAACCTACGAGAATGTGGCCTATGTCCCTGAACCGAGAAAACCAAGATATTATTTCATGACATTACAGCCAAGATTGTATCGTATCTTGAACGCAATAAACTTGTTTGAATCTACTATGAGCAAACTGGAGCCTAGCAAGTAGATACCAAAAAGCAAGTGCATGGAGGGATTAAATTCTCAGGCCGATTGTACCACCTGTGGTAGGTAGGTGTCTCCAGCTCTAGACGGTTGCACGGCATTCCTACTCGGCTGGCTTGGAGGACAGGACCTTACAGACGGGCATCGTCTCGTTTTTACTCAGTAACTTGAGCAATGGATGGACAGGGATGTCCTGCATTAACACTCTATCCCCAATGTCAACATTTGCGAGGTCCACCTCGATTTTTGGAGGGATGTGCTCGGCCGGGCAGAGATACACCAAGCTGGTCCTGATTTTCTGCAAGAAGCCACCTGCTTTTTCGATCGAATTTAAGGGTTAAGTCAGCAATAGAATAGTTCCATCAAGGAAAAAAGCACATCAAAGAACACCAAAGCAAGAGCTAGATAGTCAATCTGCAACAAAAGGAGTGCTGGCATGTTTCCTTCAACTAATGTCAGTTTGGCAAGAGATCTTTGAGCACAAGTGTAAGCCCCTATAAGCTTATAAAATCTTGACCAGGTTGCTAATGTAACGGTTTCTATGGGAACTTCGAGCCAAATTCCGAATGACCGTAAGGCAAGGCCCCTCTCACCAAGCTTCTTCAAAATGTCAGCTTAGTGGCTTATGAAGCAATATGACATAATTGAAGCTGGTATGTAAGGCCGGTGGAAGTTGAGTAGAAACTTGCTGCTCTCTTAAATTGACCAGACTTTCCTAATTGGAAACACATGTTGAATATGATTTATCATTGCAGAAGTACCAAAGTCATGGTTGCTTCCTTAGATCAGAGGTTTCAATGTAAACAGTGCCAGGTCAGGACCACATATTCACGGTTGATGCCTAGTAAATGGTAGAGCACACATGTGCCCCTTGTTGTAATAAAGACAATGAAAATCTCAAAAGCATACTACATTATTAGAGTGCTTACACAATAATAATATATTTTTATGGAACTCGCACTGTTCAACATTCATTTACTGGAATGCCCACTGAAAATAATGGTTATTATGGAACTTCAATACTCATTCCTCACTATGTACTCACAAAGACAGCGTCCATTTGTATCTTTGATCCGTTTATGTTTTTAAAAAATGCCAAACAGAACTCCTGAAACTTTGACTGCTGGCACAGGGAAAATAATCAGATTTTTTTACTGGTAAATATAGTAACAGAATTTTCGTCAATGCTCAATTGTACTTCAATGCTATTAAATTTGTATGATTTTCCATAACACATGCTAACAAGGTCACAAACATGCATATATGACTCTATCGATTTCCTAAAGGAGGGCCTAGTATTTACAAGACCAACATTTAAACAAACTAGAAAATAGGAGATTAGAGGAAATTGTACTTATTCATACTCAGGCCATTCACAGTGGGTTACAAGTATTTACATGCACGTATGTTAGGAAAATAGGAAATACTCCCTCTGTACACTATTGAACTGCAAAAACATCTTATATTAGTGTACAGAAGTAGTAGAACATTTGAGTTAAGCTAAATATGGCCAGACAAACATTTACAAGTCGACGAGTCATTCTGAGGTTGAGACTCATAGACTCGTGACTAGTCTAGACTAGTGCTGGACTAGTCGGCATAGTACTGTAGTAGTCAATTGTTAATACCTAGTAGTAGTATGTGGTATATACTGTACAGCAATAAAACCAGCAGTGCTAGCCAACGCTCGTCAGGTCCAGCCCAGCACCGCGCAGCACGCCTCCCACACGTTGGCCCATTTGGGCCAAAGTGACCAGCCTACTTAGCTCAGTTCCCAGCACTAGAAAATAATCTGACTATTTGACTGGTAAGTATGCATGTTTGTGACCTGACTGCTGGTACACAGAAAATAATCTGATTTCTTGACTGGTAATGATATTAACAGAATTTTCGTCAATGCTCAACAGTACTTCAATGCTAGTATATTTTATGATTTCAATAACACATGCTAACAAGGTCACAAACATGCATACATGACTATCAATGTCCTAAAGGAGAACCTAGTTTAGTATTTACAAGACCAACATTTCAACAAACTAAAGAAAAAGGGGATATTACAGGATACTGTACTTATTCATACTTAAGCAATTCACAGTGGGTACTAGTGTTCTACATGCACATATGTTAGGACAATAGACAAACAGAACATTTGAATTAAGCTAAATATGGCCAGACTGAGCTTTACCTGGTTATGGTGCCATATAAAATATGATAAATCCTATATGCACACCAAGCGCTTACTACCATAACTAATATTATTAACGCACACGTGGTATTTTGGCATCTAGAAGCTACAATGATGGTTATTCTCAGCATGTGTTTCAGTATTGGAAAATGAACATGATTCGCTTTGTATGTCATCTTACATTCTAGCTACCATCGGTTCATCACTACCGAGTATACCAAAAAATAGAAAAGAGAAGGGTCGCACCTTTCTTTAACCCAGGGCAGACGTCCTCCCCCTTGAACACTACGGGCAAATTCACTTTCAGCATTGTTCCTTCATCTGCTTCCACCATCACCAAGTTCAATATATTCCCTGTTGATTCCTCTGTCTGCACCTGCATACGCAAGAGCACAAACATCACCCACAATGCATTAATGGTAGAAACCTCCACTCACAACAGATCCAGTTAATCTCTCCAAAGGTGCTATACACACATAACTGGGACAAGCTTAAAACTATTCTCCACAAGAGATTCCCCGAGATAGAAATACATTATGAGCAGGAAACAAGTACGCTAGAAAGGAATTTTAAAAGCTTACCGCAAGATACCTTGCAAAATCGAACTACTCTATGATCAAGACAAATACATGAAAGGCACTCGCTGTTTGACTATCCAATGAATAAATGCGAGGGGTATGATCAGGAGACAAGTACAATTAAGTACACACTGGTTTTGACTACCTATCATTTCGCAACCAGCAAACTGCGAGCAGCATTACCCTAATGTGCATTTCATCGAACAGAAGGTGGGCGAACAACATCCCCGCCAGGAAGGAGCACAAAGATGCAGATCCTGCATGCGTGCTCAACAAATGGATGCAGCATCAGACGGAAGGGCGAGAAACGCTGGTATACCTTGATTGGGAGTACGGTGCCAGAGTGCACGACGGCGGTGGATCGCTCGCCGGCGCGGACCTGGAGGCGGACCGGGGTGGAGAGGAAGTACGGCGACTGCTTCAGCATCTCCGCGAGCTGCTTCTTGTCGGTGGTGAGGAGCTTCCGGTGGGCGACCCCTTCTCCGGGCCCGGAGCCGGCGAGGGTGAGCAGCACGGCCGGGACGTTGCCGTTGCGGCGCTCGCGCGCCGCCGCGCGAGGTCCGGCCGTCTCCCGCGGCACCGCCTGGATCGTGTGGTGGTACGACGCCGAGGCCGCCCGCCGCCACGGGGCCGCCTTGCGGAGCGCCTCCGCGACGGCGGCGGCGCCGCCCTTGCCCCGGAGACACTGCGCCATTCTTCGGGTTCTGGGTTTAGGGGAAGAAAGGTGGGCCTTGTCTGGTTGTACAGGTGCGGGTGGTTTTTCTTCATCCTAGACTTCGCTCTCGCATCCAGCCCGCGTGTCTTGGTGGCCCAAGTTTTTCTCCGTGGCTCCGTTTAACAGCCCAGTCCGACTCCATCTGGGCCTCCTCCACAACAACTGAAAAACATTGCGGCTCTCCGACTCGGAAAACAGTCGCTAGCGGCAGGGATCGCCTCACTCCGTTATAAGAGCCCACGGCCACGAGAAGCTTAGCAACTTTCCAGCAGAAGCCTGGCCAACTTTTCTCTTAATAAAGAAAGAACCTAGCGACTACGCATAAGATCGATCATTTTGTGATGGAGCAGGAGAGCGACCGGATGAAAGTATTGCCTGACGACGTGCTCGCGGGTGTCCTCGGCCGCCTCGCTCCACGCAGCCTCGCCACGTCCCGGTGCGTTTGCAAGACGTGGCAGGACATCATCGACGCCCACCCTGCGTTGCGCGCCATCTTCCTCCCGAACGCATTGGCCGGTATCTTCATCAACTTCAACGAGCTAGGGTGTTCGGAATTCTTCTCCCGCCCATCGCCCACCAAGGTCGTTGGGGTCGGCGAAAGGCTCGCCTGCCGTGTGAAGGATCACTGCAACGGTCTTGTCTTGACTTACTACGCGGTGGCTAACCCAATGAGAGGATGGGAGACACCCTTGCCACCGCGACCGCCCCAAAGCCTATGGCCGGAGTGCTTCTTTGAGGATTCCTATCTTGTGTTTGATCCTAGCGTGTCGTCGGACTATCACGTGTTCTTGATACCACGTATTCCGTATGTCGAGCTTGACATAGAGCCATTTGAAGACCCCGTGGTTGAGATTGACCCTGCGGTGTTAGAATCAGAATGGCCGCCTAATTCATGGACCCTACGGGTCTTTTCGTCATTGAATGGGCAATGGGAGGAAAGGATATTCATTCGACAAGGGGAAGCTACGAGGATTGTTGCTGACTTGGCAACAGAGGGTTTATGGAATAAGCGCCATGCCGTCTATTGGTGTGGTGCATTATATGTGCATTGCGAAAAATATTTTGTTGTGAGGTAACTACCCTCTTCTTAAGCATCATTATTAGCTTGGATATTTCATTCTAGTCGTTCTTTTTCACTTATTTGATTTTCCAGCGTGTTAGCTAATGATATGATTTCTTGCAGGTTATCATTATCAGATAGCACATATCATGTCATTCAACCACCGGAAAGTCCTGAATCGGAGAGTTTCCCGGATTGTTATCTTGGAAAATCAAAGAAGGGGGTGTATTATGCCTTACTACTTGAAAATGCATCCAAGTTGCAGGTGTGGGTCCTTAATGAATCACATGGACATAGGGAGTGGATCCTAGAGCATGATAGGGGCCTCAAGCTACCCCCACCATGTTTAAACAATGGTCCATGGATTCTAGAAGATGTTAACTACAATGAAGAAAAGTACATTGAGCATTACGATGAATCCATCACAGTAGAAGAGGATTTTGAATGGAACTCTGATAATGATGTCTTAGATACAGAAGATACGATCAACAAGCGTGACTACGGTTGTATTTCAATTCTTGGAATTCATCCTTTGAAAGAGATTGTCTTTCTGAGCACAGATTTGGACAGAGGGTTGGCATACCATTTGAATACCTCAAAGATTGAAGACTTGGGTAACTTATGCCCAAAGGATTACGATGAAATTGCTGGCCAACGTGGACGTATTGAAGCATATTTTCCGTACACGCCTTGTTGGGCGAAATAGTTCCCTACTAGAAAGGTCCCGATATAAAACAGAAAATTGCATTGGCTATTAGGTGCAAACTATTTTGTACAACACGGAAATATAAATTTTATGACACTAAATCCCCCTATTTTGTCCTTATATCTTGTATTTCACACTATACAAAGTAGTTTCTCTTACTCAATTTGACTGTTCATTTCATATATTTTATCCTCTTTTCTTTTTGCTAGTGCCATTGTGAACAACCTGTTGTTGCCAATTTCTAAAATAGAATATAGATGAAGCTTGTATTAAAAAATACAAGTGGTATTGACGTGCATCCAATCTACATGTATGATTTCATCCCCTCTAGTTCTCCCTCGCTCGCATGATTGCATTCCCTGCCCCATCGTTTTTAAGCAAATACCCGCCTCCCGTTTCCGACTCTTATTACCGTTTTATTTTTGCCATAACGTTCCTTCGCCCCCTCACCTACACAACAAGGACCCAGAAAACCAGTCACCTGACCTGCCTGTCCTCCTCCCTTCTCATATGACCATATTGTTGGAAATATGCCCTAGAGAAAATAATAAATTGGTTATTAT